>JAVYIG010007989.1:0-94636 GCA_035222895.1 Strongylocentrotus droebachiensis
AAACTTTTTAACCATGCAACGATGTATATAGTCTAAATGAGAGTACCAGCAGTATAGCAACAATTACACTTGTCAACACTGCAATAGTCTAGTCCGACTAGACAAGTCTGTTTGAAAGTTTTGATTTGTTAAATTGTAAACAAGTCAATTGTCAATCAATGATCAATGTCATTTCTCGTTGAGTCACTCTCATAAATTAAATGTTGAGTTGCAAGATCAACTTCAATGTTCAAGTTGTCTGTGTCCAACAACTGCAGGTCAGTCACTCAGAGACAGAAGAAAAAACTCTTAGTCTAGATCTAGGTCTAGTCAATTCTTGTTTAAACTTATTTATTAAGATTTCCAAGGACAAGGTAGGGCTTTTTAATATTTAATATTTGCCGCTAGTGTAGTTCCGTATCCATTTTTTAAAGCAGTTTAATATCCATTCTTAGCAAAGAAATTTTAGCCCAATTGTTTACTAATTTTAATCATAATCATATATTGCATTTTCCACCTGAATTTGGATCACATCTGACATCGGAAACCTTCGTTTAGGGCTTCGATGTCGACGACGTCACTCGGTACCGTCTCTAATCTATGCTGTAGTCCTGCACCTCAAACTGAAGCTATTCAGTCCAAAATTGTGCAGACTTCTCGTATGCGCGATACCAAAAACCATAACAAAATGGATACGGATATACACTAGCGCCAATTTTTTTGCGCTAGATCTTGATCTAATTCAGGATCATATCCATACTTTGACTCGTAACTCTTGGCATTGAGATTCCTAGATCTAGAACATACCAAAATTCAAATAAATCTTCATCAACTCTTCAAATAATGGTCATGATTTAAAAGTCGTTATGTTTGTTATGTGTAAATTTTCTTATCTTTTTTGGAGTATTTTTTATAAAAACGAAGACTTATAAATATAATAATGATTAGACTTTCTCACGGGATTCACAGCAAACTGCTGAACAATGCAATTGCATGTAGAAGCGACACGTTCCGGAGTTGCGACGGTTTGGGTACATGCGCGTGCATGAAGTTAGCAACTGTAATGATGAATTACTCACATGAATTTAATGAGGATCTGAGATTACAGTCGCTAACTTCGGTCACGGCCACGCACTTCGTTGGTACTAGACAGTATGCAATTGTATTGTGCTGCGGTTTGCCGTGAAACGTGAAAAAAGTATAATATAAGTCTTCGTTTTGGGGGAAAATACTTCAAAAAATATAAGAAAATTGACACAAAACAGGCTAGAGAGGTGGAGTGAAAGATCTAGGGCTTTGCTTTATCCTGATGCCGATGAGCTAACCAGAGTTTACATTGCAAAACACTTGCCTTCTTTTTTTGCAATATTGATTCTGCCAGAAACGAAGGACTACATGCGATTTTAATATGTTAAGATGGCTGATTTCGCGTTGCCAATTTGATACTGTATGAAAGTAGTGATGAGTGTCAAATGGCAAATGTTTGGACTGGAGTGTTGCTCAATTCAGAGCTCCCTATATACACTAAAATACATTATGTCACTAGCGATTTCCGCCACTATGGGGGGGGGGGGGATTAATAAAAATCATAACAATATTTAATAATAATAGTAATGTGCATTTTGCCAATGTCCGTTTGGTTCTATTTAGTTTACCCTTGTTGTGGTGTTCCCAAACAAGTCTCTTTCTACATATTGGATACTTCATGAAGAAAATCACAGCTACATGTACATGCTGATGCCATGAGAAGGTGTTGTTGTTAATAGACTGTACAGCAATGTACATGTACAAAGGCTTCTAATGAATTAGTTATTTCTTGCAAATTTTCATTTCATCAAGATTTTCCATGACAGCTTTAGTGTAAACTTTGCTTGCAGTACTGGACAAAAGTATGTTGTAATTTTCCCTCAAATATCGCTTGTACATGTACATGTAAGTTGTACATTTTGTCTAACCCTGGATATAATGAGGATATCTTTCTTGGGTGTAGGCCTAAGCCTGTCTGTAGATTGCAATTCAAGAAAATTCTCTTATCCTGAACAATGGGTCTATATTGAAAATTGAAATGTGTTTACAAACTGTGTATGTTCATGTACTGTATGTACACGCTTGTGTTCAAGAGGAGCAGGAGGTTCTAGCATAGTAGGCATACACTGTATGTTTGATTTACAATGTACATCACATATAATGACTCTCACGGGATAGACTCCAGGCATTTAGAGAAGGGAATGTTAATTTGATAACCTTTGACCTCTCGGTACAAGCTCCTACTGGTTGTCCAGAAAATTTTGGCTATGTACAAATGTACACAATGTACTGTGTACATGTTATTCTGCCCATAAGGGCATACAATGGACCTACAACGTACTGTATGCATAGTAATTAGTATAGTAAGCCTGTCAGTGTCCAAGTTTTTAATGTTGTTTTCTCCTTTCACTGTAAATAAACCAAGTCTAGGCTTAAAAATATACATGGACATGTCTAGAAATTCAATCTGTTTTTAAATCTGTAAGTTTCAAATACTTTGTTTGCTTTGAACTTCAAAGTTTGAAGGGTTGAAAATAGAATTTGTCTAAGTACTGTATATAAGGCCTGTACACAATAACTTTATTGGACTTTCTCTAACTTTTTGTTCTACAGTCATCAATTTAATTGATAAAAGGGAAAAAGGAATTTGAAATTGCAACTCCAAACAAGAAAGGCCCCCATCATCAGTCATGAAGTACTCAAGTATCCCTATTATTTAGACGTCAAGTGTTTTCATCCGGGTGCGAGGACCCAACCTGCTCTGACAGGTCATTGTGTAAAACCTCCCAGCAGATCACATTGCCCAACCCTCCGATGATTACAGGGGTCGCAAAGGTCAAAGTCAAGTGTTTTGTCATTTACTGCCACCCTTGAAATCACTGCAATGCTTGTTGATAACACAGAAGTAAAGATCGAAAGTTATTGAGGGTTTGAAGTGGTATGCTCAATCATTCATAAATTGATCTATCATACAGGTACTTGCTGGAGGCCTTAGGTTTAAAAGTTAAGACGACAAAGTTCTTCAACTTATTTACATCAGAGTATTTAGGGTACTTGGTTGCAGGCCTCTCGCCAAGAAATTAAAAACGCGTGGCGCGGCCCGAGGGAAAATTTGACCCCCCCCCCCAACAAAAAAAAAGGAAAAAAAAAGGAAAAATTTGATTTTTTTTTTTTTTTTTTTTTTTTTTTAAATTTTAATTTAAATTTATTTTTTACATGTATTACAAGTATTTGATGAATTTTTAATACCATACCTGCCAACCCTTACGAATAATTCAAAATATTCAGTTTTTTGGGATTTCTAGGACCAGGAAATCCGGAATATTCTGATTTTTCAAAATTTCGATTTTTTTTTTTTTTTTTTTTTTTTTTTTAAAGAACGCGTGGCGCTAGGTCGGGCCATCAGGAGGGTACGCGAGGGCCATGCAAGAGGGCCATGCAAGTTGGTTCATTGTGATATGCTCTATGATTGATCGCAAGTTCCAGAATTTGTTGCCTCGCCAATCCTGCAGCATACATGTATATTCAGGAAATTACTATTGACTTTATTTTGTTTCAGGCCACTTTTATATTGACAGTCCACATTTGATTATGAAATATAAAACTTTGAAAGACCCTCTTGTACAATTTTAAGTAATGCTATGCCTATGGCAAATATGAAGAGCAAAATGATTGCTCCCTCAAAACAAATAAACTGAAACAAGAGAATGTTTAACTTCTGTTATTTTCAGCACAGCTCTGACTCTCATAATTTAACTGAAATTGTTTTGTCTATCTTCCTCAGCCCATGTTGGCCAAATAGCCCGCTATTTTGAGATCAGGCAAATTAGCCAAAAGTTACGAATTGCGTTTTCATCAGCTCAAAACTAGAGCTAGAGGAATATGCTCAGTGTTCGTGCATAGTGCGAGTCTTCAGGCTAGTGAAGATGGACCACAAATAGCAGCTATTTTGCAAACTAGCTCAAGATATCTTGGGAAGATTCCAGCTATTTGGTTTTTACCTGCCAAATAGCCCGCTATTTTTGTGATCTGGCTAATTTCCAGGATCAGAAATAGCGGGCTATTTGTTAAAATCTGGCTGATGAGGACAGGCCTAATGTTCCTTTTTAATAAAAAAAAAATGGGTGTGCAGACAATGCAACATTGACATGACCAATACTCAGGTTGTACTGTACCATAGAATGAAACCATTTTACAATGTTATGAGGGTAATCCCTTGAGTTTATTTGTACTCATGTCTACGTTAATACAGTGTCTGAAGTTCTGAACACCTAGTCTGTTGTGTTGTTCCTATTGATGGTTAACCCCCCTCTCTGTGTCTTCAACATTCTCCCCTCCTCACTGACCTGAGCAACCATTGTCCTCCCGAGAATCTTTATTGTATGACCACAAAGAGAAGCCCCCTCTTTGTGTTTGTGACTGAGCCCCATCTTCTGTTCCTATTGTGGAGGGGGGGGGGGGGGTGCTTAATAGCCACTGCATCATTGATTGGTTTTTGAGGTGTTGTGCTTGCAAATACACTGTGCACTGTGTACATTGTACGTACATGTACAAGCATATAAAGTGCACACATAAACTGGGTGTTTACATGTGTGAGCCGTTGGCACTGGCAGTGGAATTGGCATCAAAATTTGCGTTATCCAAATATACATGTTCTGGCAGTCATCAGACGCCACATTGCTCATGTCACATGCTACCCAGACAGATCTTGCTTCATTCATCTGTGAGTGTGACTGTGAGGTGGTGAAACCAGCGCAGACTTCTCTTTGACTGAGTGAGTAACTTGCTTTGCTGGGGGCATTGACCATGGCTTGATTGAGCTAAATGAGCACATCCTTGTAGGTTACAGGCTAGGGGAATCACCCTTTTTTTATTTGTTCCGGAGCCCATTACTGGACTGGATTTGCTGTAGCGTAGGTAGTGAACAAGTTACTGTACAAGCGCAATAAATGTGTTAATTTGTAAAATTATGAAGCGCTTCAACGATAAACTATGCAGCTACTGATGCGTGTGTGTTGTTGTTGTTGCTGTACTGTACCTACATACTGTAAATGTAACTGTTTTTAATATGTACAGGATGTTCTAGTTAATTTGTGTGATTCTCTGTTTTGTACTTGTAGTCGGTCAGGTTTAATTGAATGCTATTATTGGCCGTCTTTGTGCTATAGACTGGTTTACTAAGGGCGTGTTCACACGGTTGCGTCTTAGCTCACTTTTGTAGAATCACCAAAAAACGGCGATCACGATCGCCGATCGTAAACTCACAAAAATATGCGTTTACAATTTGTAAACGCGTTTAAATGGGGTTAACGCACTGACCTCTAGTTGGTCTACGTAGCATGCACAGTGAAGGTTTGCGAATCCAGCTGGAAGACCAATTAGGGCCACACAGGGAGAATTGCCTCGAGGAGCCAGAGAAGTTAGCATGAACAGTACACCGTGGAACTGCGATCAGATCGCTCATTCTACCTTCAAAATCAAGCATGAACGCGCCCTAATACATGTATATTTCTTTCCTGGAGACCTAGTGGCGATGTTATTCTGTTAACCTTTTCTTGATGAATGAACAACAAATCTTGGAATCCAGTTGCACATATACATGTTGCTGTGTCGGACAAGCTTTCCGGTTGTCAAGAACAACCTTAGTTTTAAAGGTATGCTAAAAATTTGATGTTAGTAAACTGGTCAACGGCCTCGCACACCCTCACAATAAAATGGGAATTCTGCGATCAAACTTGTAAGGTAAAAATAATTCATTATTGCATTTATTGTTTCTCCTTTTTTCTTTCTTAGTCACAAATATATGATTTTCATAATGGAAATTTGTATAGTTCAACAATGTTTTCTTCTTGATTTCATTGTTTTAGCCTACATATGATACATGTACATGTACATTGAAAATGTACTCTGTTATCTGTGAGTCAACAGTACTAATTAGCCACACATCTGTGTTCTGGATCTTGATCTACATGTATACAATGCAGGACGTAAACGCACTTGAGAGAGGGTGCATGTGTGTGTGTGTGTGTGGGGGGGGGGGGGGGGGTACTTAGAAGGCTCTATCAATGGCCTTCCTGAATGTGCTGGTTTATGATGTTGTCATAGAGCGCGTTTATCTAGGCTTGCCACTAGATATGTACATATCGTACCCCCACTATCGAACCCCACTATCATACCCCACTATACGATCGTGATTTGCGGGATGTCGCGTTTATCTACTCTTCACGATTCAAAATAAAGGCCTTGTGTCTGCCCAGCTGTTTTGACCCGGGAAGCAGACAGTTTCTCGGAGGTCAAATTCACACACATGCTTGTACACAACACCTGTGTGGTCCTATTTGTATGTGACGTTCAAAACAGCTTTGCGTTTATCGACCTCTCAGAAACGTGATTCTGGCTGTATGTCACATACAAAACGCACCTTTTTGCGTCTTTTGATATGCCCATATCTAAAGACGTTTGAAAAAGGCTTTGCGTTTATCTACTTCTAAATTTGCCTGAAAGACGTTTGAGAAACCTGATTCTAGCCAAAAATTTCCTAGATAAACGCAACCATAGTTGGATCAAGTTATAAATGGCTCTGTGTCTGAGCCAAACCCACATTTATGACACCTCTAGAATGCAGTGATTGAACAGTAACATGTACCTATGTAGTAATTATGTACTTATGAGGCTTTTAAGTTTTATGTGTCTACCTGTAGGTCGCACCACTACATCCAGCTTGTACAGTACAGTGTTGTTATGTAGATTGCATGTCATGTACTAATGTAAGGCCTATAACTATAATTTATATACATGTATGGCACCATACAGTTGTAAGTCTGTATTTGATTGTGTCATGATTAAACAAGGCAAAGTCCAAAATGTTTTCCGATTCCACTTGCCTGAAAGGCTGACAAACATTTTGCCCGATGTTAAGCTACATTTATTTTATAAGATATAAAATTATAGTTAATTTACTTGAAGCTTATGCTACACCACTGTTTATTGCAAGTGTTTGCATAAGCCTTGTTAACTTGGAATTTACAAAATAATGGCCTTGTTTACCTTAACTGTTTGGAAGCAGACTGTCATTAGAAAGGAATGCATCCATCCCAAGCTCTGTTGCTGAGGCCTGTCTTGATTGTAATCTGCATTTGGTAATATTGATACCCTATTAAAACTTCAGTGAGGATGTATACGTACAATGTACATTTAGGTACTGTATATGTCCATGAACTTTGATAGGCCCACATGTGCATATTTTTTTGTAGGCCAGTCGGAATCTATAAATAGTACTTTTCATCTGTACTTGCAGCCTCTGTCTTTCCCCCGAAAACACCCATTTGAAACAAAATAGCGGAAAGAAAATGAAACAACAACTACATGTACATTGTACATGTAAAGTCTTCAGCAAACTGCGTAAAAGGGTGGGGACACTTAAAAACAAAACCATAACTTTAAAATGAAAGCAATGCCAATAGACAGTAGTAGGCCTTGTACATTGTACTTTTAACAACTTTCTGTCTTGTTTGCCCTGGTAAACAGAGCAGGTTTGTGCTAAAGTAAATGAAATGGCTTACCACCAAATACTTGAAATAGCTGGTGAAAGTTTGTGGCAAAATTTCAGTAGCATTCATTTGGAAATCAAGTCACGGGATGGCATTGAAAATAGAACAATGGGTTACTTTTAGTCCGTCTGTCTTGTTGTTTCAATATCTGTAAAATGGCAAGTGTTCAGTGCAAATAAGTGGGACATGCATGGTGTACAATGTACATAAAGCCAGGTCGTAGTCTGAAATTGAGCACCTTTTAAAGATAAAGGTGAGTTCTGGTAATGTGATTGCATTGTGGAAGAAAAGGTGTGGAATGGATCAGAAAAAGTTGATCATGTAGCATGTAAGTATTGGTGTGTACTGCAAGGTTCTGGAGTCATGAAAATCATAATAAATTTGGCCCAGTCTTGGTAAAGTAACAAGCACTGTACACAGAAAGATGACTACACAAATGGTGTCGGGGCTGCTATACATTTGTACCTTGATTTCCTTATCTTTCTATGCTCATTACTCAGCCAGTATACATTTTCTTCCAAAGTTGTTTGGCACATGACATTTATTTGTAATCTTGAACATTCAGTGTAAGTTTTGTTTGATTATGTGAGAATTAATGTTCTTATTTTACCAGAACTCAAGTTTATCTTTGAACTATACAAGTAAATAGGTTACAGTTTCGCGTATATGAGGTGTAAATACATGTACTGTATGATGTTGCACTCTATGTGTTTGAAATTATCTTAACACTGGATTGTATTCTGAAAACTGTTATCTTTTAAATGTCGTTTAAAAAGAGAAATCCAAATTATGACAATTCATTGGTCATCTTGAACGTAAAGCTGGCTGCGTAGTTTTGTTAAAAAAGACGTCTTTGAAAGCATCTTTACAACTCCAATTTGTTGTGTCAATCAAAGGACACTCGTAGGTTGCTCTGTTCAGCCCCTGGTTTTCGCTCGGACAGTCATGTTAAAATGATGGTTTAATTATTAAATCAATTAATTTATTCCATTTTTGTTCAAATACAACTGTATTTGTTTCCATTACTATACAAATTGTTTTGCCGCAGCAGCGGGCCTACATGTACATTACAGTATTTCAAGTTGATTGTTTTTGAGAGCTGTTTACAAAAACAAAAGAACATACACACATGTACAGTGTGTAAACAAAACCGAAAACAAGACTGTGGTACATGTAGGAAGGGGATACTAAAGTACAGTGTGGCATTAGCATGGAAAGTGGTTCGAGCAAACAAGGGCAGGCATTTTGGGGAGGGCTTTGCTGGATGCTGTAGTGTAAGAATCTTCAAGGAATGCTTCTTTCCAGAGAGATCCTGTAAAGGGATTCTATAGGAATAGGATCTGTCAACAGAGGACTTGAGTTACATGAATGCGTGCTGGGGTGTTTGCTGTGTCATCCACACTCCTCTCCAGCATTGTTCTGGTACCTCTGACTGGTTCTTCATAGCATAGCAGTACATTTTGTACATGTACATAACTGTATAATTTGTATATGGGTCCTCACTTTGTTTGATCTTCTAGAGTCCCAGACATTACCTTCTTCTTTCTAAGAAATATTGTAGGTTCATGGCATTACCAGTTTTATGCCCTATTAAAAAATCCAAGGAAAATAATGATAAAGTGATAAAATTAGTTGATAATTAAAAAAGACAAGCCATAACTTATAAAGTGAAGTTTAGGCTTACTTTGAGCAGCACACAATGTACATAACTGACGAAAATGAACACAAGATATGCTTGCAGAACTTTAATCCTTTCCAAATCTAGTCTACAGAAAATACCATACTGATGTAACCTACATGGACATGCTGATGTATTTATGACAACTTTCATTAATGATAAACACATGTATGCCTTTTGCAAGTTTTGGTGTTTTATAGTGTTTTTCATTTTGTTTTCCCCCTATCCCTAATACTGTAACCAAAGAGCCAATCTTTTCTCTGCCTCAAGAGTCGCTTCCAAAACCGAGAGTAACACGTGAAACTATTTTCCTTCTTCAAGAGAGACACTGTTGGAATAGCAGTTTCTTGCATTCCTGATGCTGCAAATGTTGGCGACATACTTGTACAGCTGTAGTTTATTTGTATGTTGGCCTACATTTTGTGATTCATTTCTTCAAGGAAAGGGTCATAACCATCCCCCAATGATACATTTATACATGTAGGAAGACATTTCTTTTCCTTTTGTGTACCGGTAGGCCTGTGCTGCAAATTTTGGCTTCATTTTGTGAATCGCTTCTTCAAGGAACAGGTTATAACCATCCCCCAAAATGATATATTTAGAGGAAGACCTTTGTTTTATGTGTGTAGTTTGCAGATGTACTGACGCAAGTTTGTGTAGGCCTGTATGGATGCAACAGTAGTTTAGCCTTTTACCCTACCGTTAAATTCATCGCATATTTCCTTCACTTCATTAAAGATCTAATCTCCCCGATTTACTGTCTTTTCCTGCTGTTCGCAAAAGTGTTTTGTATTCTGCTATGTTCTGTGCTGGAGTAATACGGACAAATCCGTCAATTTCCTTCTCTTCCTTCTTTCTTCCCTGAGTATGAAGAATGTTGCTGTTGTTTTAGTTTTAATGTTTATTATCATTCAGTTGTGATTACTTACATGTAAATGCCAAATAATATTCGCTTAAAAAACTATTCTACAATGCTTTATCTTTGTGCTCAATTTTATGGAGATTTCGACAGGCTGTCAGCACAATTTGTTGCTGCCAGTTTTTCATTTATTTTGTTGTTGTTGTTCTTCTTTATTTTTGTTTGGCAACTTGTCAAAATTGACTATGTTTGCCAACTTTGCCACAAATATTCATGATGAGGTTTGAAACAAAACTTTTAAAGGTAATTTTTTTGTATATGTATGTGTAGATATATATATTTTTTTAATGCCAAAATTAAAAATTATAATTTGAAAATACCACATTGTCAAACAGGCACTTGACACAGAGATTGCTGGATTAGACTTATTCCAGACTTCCCTACACAATTTCATAAACAAAATTATCTTTTCTGCGCCTTGAAACAGACTATCCATCTAAGAAAATACCCGAAATTGAGTGACAAGCACCATAAAATCAAAACAACAAGACTACCCCCAGCATACTTTCAAAATGAGACAATTTCAAACTGAACTTGAAGTGCCTTCTTGGCAATGTCCCAGGTCTCGTGCTTTCTACCTTCACTACACAATACCCCATCAATGCTACGCTATTCCATGTTATCGAGGTCAGAGGTCACCCCCTGTGATTCTCCAGTCTGCTTGGTTACTAAGGTGTTGCCAGGGGTCGCAGACTAAGAGGTGTGTGTGTGTGCCTCAGTCTTGTTTACTAAACCGCATCATCCATGGAAAATCTAAGTGATTGCTTTGGATTTGGGCAGAATGTTTAAAGCCCCACTGCACTACTAGCAGCTACTTGTGCCCTCTAAATAGCAAACAATGCCTAATCGGTGCCTGTTGGTCCCCCATGATCCCCTTTTTCTTATGTTAGTTGAGGGCTGATTTGATGAGATAACCACCTGCCAGTGACCATGCAGAGAGGTCTAATCTTTCCTGGCCAAACTAGTGTGGTGGGGCTTTAAGACTACTATTGAATTTTCTGTCCATAAAACACCCCCCTCTACCCTCTCCTATCCCTATTACAGATTCAATTAAATACATTGATTGCTTTTCTGATGGCAAATACATTTGTTCAAAACCGTAAATGTACATAATGGATTTACTCATGAAAATCTCCAGCTGTCATAACTTCTTTACATACAATGTATGTCCTTGGACAAACTGTCAGAGTTTTCAATTTCACAAGAGGTATCAAGTGTCAGGCAATGTCTTTCAAGTGCATAGTATTTTGAGTGACATTCATGTGCTGCTTTCCGTTGTTGTATTATACTGGAGTTTTTTGGTCGTGCAGCCCGGGTTTTAAAGCCCCACTGCACTATTTGTAGCTACTTGCGCCCTCTATATACATGTAGCAAACAATGCCTAATCAGTGACCAGTCACCATTGGTCCCCCATAATGCCCTTTTTCTTATGTTAATTGAGAGCTGATTTGATGAGATAACCACCTATTGGTGACCATGCAGGGAGCATGTAGGGAGATCTAATCCCTCCTGGCCAAACTAATGCAGAGGGGCTTTAATATACATTTCAAATACTCCTATGTGCACAGTGATGTAAAGGTGAAATGCTTGCTTGTTCATGATAAAGAAAGAGAGAAAAGGAGTTGAAATTGATTTTAAAGTTCCCAACATTTCATAATTGATATATTTTTTAAATAAATTAATTCTAACTTTTATGATTTTGTGTAGTGCCAATTTATGCCATTTGATAGAAAACGAGATTACAATCTCAGTTTTACATTGCCCTGGTGGATGCATTTCTGATATTCATCATTCAATATTTTTTAAATTCATTTTATCTTCCCGTGTTACAGGAAAATCTGAAAGAGTTTTTCAGGGGATGTGAAGAGGAGCTTGGTCTAGACCCATCCAAAGAACAGATCTTCAGTGTAGGGGATCTCACAAGCTTATCAAGAAGACTAAGGTAAGGGAGAACCCCTTCTTCGGAGGGAAAAACAAAATGCTTGATTACCAATTTGTACAATCACTGAATTTTGCTCTTGTGAATACAAGAGGAGATGCGATGGCTCAGTGGTGGAGCAGTAGTCTCCTTACCGGGAGGTCCCGTGTTTCGAAACCAAGTCGATGGGCTAGTGCCCTTTGTTAAGGCATTCATCCTCATTACCAAGTCCCTCGGATAGGACTTAAAGCATGTCGGTCCCCTGGCTGCTTACTTACAAGTATACAAATGCTTTCTTGGCAGTTGGGTAAAATAAACCCAAGTGAATATACTTTCACAAGTTAACATCATATTACATTGTACCTTGTGAGAGATACAAGTACTGTAGTAAGGCACGGAATCGTATCAGTATCAAGAGTCAACGCCCTTCTGTTTGTCAACAGATGATATTGTATGAAAACGTGCCTCAGTGAAGCAGGATTTAGGTATTATTTGTTTGAGGAGTGTATTAACACCTTGAATATACACATTGTAGTTTGTTGCGGGTTACCCTGAATAAAGTGATTGGGGTATTAATATGTGCTACGCATAGAAACAAAGTATTAGGCGCATTATAAATGTAAGCTATTATTATTATTATAACAACTGCCTCCAAGCAGGTTCATCCGAGGAGTAAAACTTTACTCCTAAAAATTGATCATGTGCATGTCTATCAGAATTTATGAGAAACCTGTGCACAATGTGTAGTATTTATAAATGTGGACTTCATGAAAGGGTTAAAAGAGGAAGAATGTTTGTTAGACAGGTGAAGACTCTTTGAAGAAATACAGAAGTTTGTATTTTGCCCAAACATTGAAGAAATCATATCTGTCCCTTCTGAATTGGGTGTCACATTTTTCAGGTTTCTCTCCAAACTAAAGCACGCTGCATACAGGTGTTGAAGCCTCGCTGATGCATTAACTTTCATTTTTGCTCTTAAAAAGAAAACTACCCAGCAAAACAAATCAAAATTAAACCATATTGATTGAAAATCACAAGTTAATGTTCATGTATTGTGGTTACCATAGGAGTGATAAATGCCATGTGCATTGCTCACAGAGTGTTGATGGTAGTATCCCTGGATGTCTCGGTAGGGGTTGTTTTAGCAAGCCGGTGTGGGGAATCGCCAGAAAATTGGCCGATTTGGCATGCTGGGAATTTGGTAAACATGCTGGGTGACATTGAACATGGTATGTTAATGGCGGAGTTGTTGCCCTCCTCTGCCAGTTCAATGTTGCGTAGCGTGAAGGTGAATAGGCCTGTTTTCATCAGCTCGAGATTGCCAAATAACCTGCTATTTGAACTATCCAGATCGCAAATTGTCCAGCCAATTTGCGTCTTCATCAATCAGCCCGCAGTTGCAATTAGCGGGATATTTGGTTGAGATAATCATCCCGACATACAGTATCTTGGGCTAGTTTGCAAAATATCCTGCTATTTGTCCGGTGCGTCTTCATCAGCCTGAAGACTCGCCCTATGCGTGAACGCTGAGCAAAATATCTCAAGCTAATTTCTAAAGCTCTAATTTCGAGTTTCGAGCTAATGAAGATGCAATTTGTAACCTAAGGCTTATTTCCCAAATCAGAAATGCAGGCTATTTGGCAATCTCGAGCTGATGAAGACATACCTAATGTCAAGTAGCGTGAATGTGACTGGTAATTCAGGTTTATTTAATGTACAGTCAAGAGTGGAATAAGTGCTGCTGGCCATAAGGTTGCTCAACTGGCTTCTAATCGGCTTGTTGTGTGATGAAGACTGATTTGTTTTTGCCCGTTTTATAAACTGTACATACGGAAGTCTACTGTACCTACATGTACATGAAAATGTATATGTATAGGCCTACAGGTACACGTATTTCATTTTTTAAATTCCAAAATTGTTCTGAAAAAAGAGTAAAACTAAAAGTTAAAGTTGAATTGTAAAAGATAATGATTGGGAGGTATATTTTGTATTTAAAGAATGCAGTGAGAAATAAATTGAATTGAAGTTGCAGGATTATTTTGCCATCATACACATTTGGATTTCATGAGTAATCTGCTAGTAATACATGTACATGTACATTCATAAAGGAAATAGTGATAGTGACTGAGCAAGAAACTGACAGCTGTGACAAGACAAAACCCTTGACGAGGAGTAACATGAAATGTTATGTGAAGAGGAACTTTTGGAAATATATACAGGGCTTATGGACTTTTTTTGTTTGGGGGGGGGGGGGGCATTTGGAATGGAAGTACATTTTATCTACTTGGGCAATTGGGTTTACATACAACTGTATCTAAACTGTGCAATTATGTTCCCACTGAACAAAAGGTAGGCCTCCACATTGTAACTGTAGGCCTCTACATGTATGTAAATGTATTGAGATATCAGTCATTACTGCATTCTCTTCCACCTGTCATTTGCATGCAATGAATTCCACAGCTGTCACCATCCAGAATTAATTTTTAGCATCCAGCTTTCCAGCACCCTCAATAATAATAATAAAACACACCAGACCTTTGATACCATTACCATGCACGACTGATTGGAATTCAATGAGTAAGGAAACTAATCTATTCTCCCTTCGTCTACACGGTCCATGTAATTGTAATATCTTTTCCATAGGGCCTGATGCTGGTGTGGGAATTATGATTCATAATGAATAGTCCCTATAGACGAGCTATTGATATGGCTTTCGGGGTATTTATTTTGGTGGGTGTGAAATTATACCGGAGGGTGATGCATATTAAAAACACTTGATTAATATGACTTGGAAGTGCGAGGTTGGTTTGAACGTGCGACACACCCTGAATTCACCCAGTGTCATGAATTCCAATGAAATAAGCTACTGTTTTGGATGTGTACACGTATGACTAATTCCTAATTATTGCCATTAGCAACATTTTAATGATTCATATAATTTCTGAATTTGAAGTATCTACAGTACATGTACAACCTGTACACGTACATGTACATATACATGCACAGGCTAATTTACATATAAATGGTATGGTATGTGTGAGAATAATCAGAACCTGAACAGACAGCGTGTTGTGTGAGAGTCAATATGCATGAACTTTTTTCCCTTTGTGCTTGAACTGCACATTTGTTAATAATTGGCTCTTGTATCTCATGCAAATTTGCTTTTGTATCCTTTACACAGCTGGGTTCCATCGGCAACATCAGCTCCAAAAACAGACAGGGAAAAGCTGAAAAGTGTAAGTTTTGCATCATTTTGATGTTGTTCATATGTTCTGTTCAGATGTAGCTTTGATACGAGTCAGACTAAATTAAATGCTGTATTTTCCTCTTGTCCGTAAGTTGGTCAACCTTGCGCTATTTATCTGTAAGAATGATCCTAACAAATATTAGACATGTTGTATGGGAAAATGCATGTTTGAGCATCGTTTCGACCCAAACTCAAAGAATGAGGGTTCTTTCCTAAGTACTCTGAATGTTGTAGATGTTTCTTATGAAAACTGTACAACCAGGTGGAAACGGATGCTGAGCTGATGATTGGTTAGTCGTCATGTCAACCGACCTCTTTAAAGTAGCTTCTATAGGGCCTTTACGACGTGGGTATTCTAGTGTGAACACCTCTCTGTTTACACAATGATTATTGATATACAGGTATGACATTTCTTTGTATGGGTTTCATATAAATGTTCCCCAGAGTCTGAACAGGCCATTAGAGTACTGTACATCCTCCTGCAAACAAGAGGAAGGAATTCCTTTATCCCAGACAAATTAATAAAAGCGCTCTGAATGATAAGGGATCTGACCTTCATATGTCATGACTTCTCATTACAAACGTACAATGTAACGTGGTGGTCAATTGTGAATGATACTCTAACATGGCTTCAAAAGACCACAGTATTGTCAGTTTACCAGTGAGAAGAACACAATGGTGGTTCAATAGGAACTTTGGGGGAAAAGGGCCTGGAGTTTCGCTGATAAGTGCCTCAGTGTGTGACCACAAGAAGTCTTTCTGTGAAATGAATGTGCTGCACTGTTCGAAGAGAAGGATTAGGTTTTTTGACAATAATAAATACAGACAAGTCACATTCTGGTACCTTTGCCATTCATGGATCTGCGTTTCTGAAAGTGAGGACTGAAAATATATAAAAGGAGTTGGTGACCTTATTTCCAACCTGTAAATACTCTATTTTGAAGAACTTATGTTTTCCATTCAAGGCAAGTTATTAAGAGTGCCCCACATACATACATGTATGTACACTGTACATGTATAATGTACTGTATGTGTAACATAAATAATGATAGTAATAATAGAAATTTGAAAAACATATATCGACCACTTCAGGAGCCCCACTATTACCCCGACTCTAGCTTCGTGTAGGCTTCTGATTTTGTTGCTCAGAGCACACTTATATGGGATTCCTTCCTTCCTTCCAACCTGGGTGAAGAGTGGCAGTTGTAGGTGAATAAAAATATCAAGGGACACTAATGTCATACCTGGGATCGGCCCCAGGACATTTTCATCTCCATTCTCCAGTAACATGTTTAAAGGTAAAGACCAGTATTGGAAACGCCCCAATTTCAAAAAATGAAATGGAAGCTCTCATTACCAATCATGTGAAAGAATATGTTTTGACTAATACATGATGATAACAAATTTGCCGGGGAAACCGCTTACTAATTCATATATTTGGTAAATTTGTTTCTCTCGTGGTCGCGTGAGAGATATAGGGTAGTCCCATATACATCTTTCTGTGTATAGTGCTTGTAACTTTACGAAGAATGGGCCAAATTTCTTATCATTTTGATGATTCCAGAACCTTGCAGATGCTAGATGCTAGATGATCAACCTTTTCTGATCGATTCCACAACGTTTCTTTCACAATGCAATCGCATGACCATTACTGGTCTTTACCTTTAAGCCACTAGACCCCACCCCTCTAGTCCTCCACTAATGCAGCTCAAAACCAATATATTATCCATTTCCATTTTGTTACAGATTGTCACCACCATCTACTGGATATCTGAAGCTGCCGTTCAGCTCCCGTCTTACTCAGGCCCCAAGCTTGACACATACGCCTTTGAATCGGTCATATTTGGAATATATTCCCCAAGATCCCCAAGAGTAAGTACTTCATTGATTTCCATCATTACACGTACATGTATGTTATGGCAGCTTACATTGTGCAAATATAACGGTATGAAGACTTAAACCTAAGATAGTTTTCATCCTTTTTTTATTTATAGAGAGCATGCTAAAGCCAGCCCCTCCCCCCCCCCAAAAAAAATAAAAAAAAATAGCCTAATTTTTTTATTATTCAAGCTTATTTGCATGTAAGTAAAACTGATGGAGTTAATGTACATGAACCTGTAACACATTTCGAAGTAGATTTGGAATATTTACTTGAAACAACAGATGTAAAAAAAAAAAAAGGAAATTAATCCATCCAGGATATGTGTTGACAACTGATTGTATTCGTGCAAAAGTGGACAATATTCATGCCTCTCCAAGTAACCAATTCATGTTTGTTCTTCTTCATATCAGATTCTATACAACAAACAGCTGTTTCTTGAAACAGTTTATAAACAATTTACTTGAAATACCCTGATGATTCAGGCCAATTTTAGAAGTATTTACGTACATAAAATGGGGCTTATACCTGTGTGAGGGCATACTAATTGAAACCAATTGATGTTAAATCAAATTTGATTAGCAACCTGGCCCATTTCCAAAGCAACAGTTGCTTTTTGATATGACATATTCAATGAAAATTGACAGGTCTTTTCCCCTTTTGTACTCATATCTATATGAACCAAGGTGACTTGAATAATTGCACAGCTGTAATGATATACATGTACATGTATGTTCATCCAATCAGGGTTTTTTGTATTCTTTTTAAAAAGCCAATTCCGAATAAAGTTGACTAGTTTTAAGAAATGAAATATAAAGAATTGCTCTTTGTGTACTCTTTATGGAATTTTAAATATCGTTGTTGTTTAAATTGTTGTTATTATACTCTTCAGATTTTTGTTAAAATGCAAAAACAGATTTCTTGTCTAGCAGTGACTAACTAGAATGCATTATCATACGAGACACAAAAGGCAGCTTATGCAAATTTTGGTCAGAAAAAGAATAATGAAGATAAAAATATATTTGATGCTTCCTTTCATAAGTTTCTTTTTGAGTGATCCCCTGCAGTCGCTTTGAAAATTAAAGTAGGCTCCCATGATGATTGACAAAACAATGAAGGGAAGGGAAGGGAAGAAGCGAGGGGTGACGGAAGGGGCGGTACAAAGCAGAGAGGAAACTAGGGAGGGCAAGAACGAGGGAAGACAAATTAGAAGATGATCCAAGTTTATATTCTACATCCATAATATAATGAATCTAAGCATTGTATTGTCTCTGAATTCTAAAGTGAATATAAACATTATGTCGATACCTTACAATTATAATTCAGACTAGTGAGTTACATTTACGCTTGTACAGGAAACTACAGTACATGTAGATTTCAGAATGTTAACCACATGTAACATTTTGTTGAAATGTAGGCCTGCATGCATTTATGGAGAGGGTTGGATTTCATTTTTATTTTCATACAAAGTATTCCCTTTTCCCTTTTGAAGAATTGGCCCCAGATTGCTCTCTTCAGAAACACATGTTGCATATTTACAGAGAGAATTTGGGGGTTTATACCATACATGTATATGGTCAGGTTTTTCACATCCGTGCTATATTCAAGTCCAAAACCCCAGTCCAACAGTGGAACGTCACACGTCCTGGTGCTAAATTTGATCCAATGTCGTCGATATCTGTGACAGAAAAAGAGATCGTAGATCATCAAGGTCAAGTTACCCAAATCCCCCAATCTATAAAGCTGTCAGGCTGTCGGATTTCATTGCTCTGATCACGGCTTATGGCCCTTGTTAGTCATGGGCGATAAAGTTTGCAGAGTTTTGTGCACCTCAAGTTCAGATCATTTCTCCTTGCTGCGGTTTGCACATGAAAGAGCTGACCTGCCCAGTGCAGGTTTTTATTCCTGACTTCATTCCGGATCATTATTTTTACATATTGTTTACTTGTTTTCAAGATTTGTGGGATACATGTACATGTACTGGTATGTATTTTGATACTTCATGATATACATTTACAACTATCATGAATTTTTGTCCTTTTATGGCTTTGTTGTTTATTTAGTGCCTGGATACTTGGGTAAATGCCATCTTCAATGCTGCATTTTTTGATAATATCTGCTCAATCTTCACAAGTTCATGTTCCATTTTCATCTGTTTTATTGCATGGATTTGTATGGAGAATATTTCTAACTGGTATGTGATGTGGACACTTACAGCTGTACAGTACAAATCAGTCTACCTAAAACTGTATAGCAGTGCCTTTCATTTTAATATAGTTAATCTACATGTACATTGTACATGTACATACATGTACAGTATTGCTTGAAAATGTAGGTTGGAGACTTAGAGTGCTTTGACCTCATAAGTCATTTACATGTAGAATTTATTAACTTTTACACTGATGATTTTTTTTCTTCTCAATTTAATCGTTTAAAGGTTCACCTTCTAAAAAGTGCTTTTAGGATCCTGTCTGTCATGGACAGATTATCAGGGAAGGAAACTGGAGCAAGAAAGCTAATATATGAGTACATCCTTTTAATAATCCTGTTGTTTCTCCCTTACAGGAAGAACCTAAGCCTGACGTCAAGGATCGGAAAGGGAGTGAAACAGACAGCGTCTTTGAAGACAATACAAACAGTTTCCTCGATCTTCCCGAGAAGATCGAATACAAGGAGCCAGCGTGGAAGTCGGCGCTCAAGGCTGCAGAGTCTGAAGCTCCTGTGAAACCATCGCGTGGGAAAGACACAGAGTCAGCCCCGAGCATAACCCGGGAGAATCCTCCAGGAACTGTTAGCGGTAGCAGAGACGAGCCAGTTGCCGCCAACGGAGAGAGGACACTGTCCTCTGATGACGCTGATCAGGTGGTGTTGAGGCAGCCCAGTGCAGTTCGATTACGCAGGATGGAGCGCAAGTTGGGAAAGAAATCGGGGCCGCCCACTTCGGCCAAGCCCCACTCCCGTAGCCTCAGTTTGCCAGAGGCGACCAATGTACTGATCATAAGGCAAAATGCCTTGGACTCTAACCATAACAGTGCAACGTATGAGGATTTAGATGATGAGGATGAAGAAGATTCCAACATGTGGAGATCGGTAAGCTCTTAATTCTATGATTGATATATTTTTAGGGCATGACATTGATCTGCATTTGCCACACTCAACCCAGGTGATGTAAATGGGTACCTGGCAAAAATCAATTCCTTGAAATGCTAGAGCCGTAGTGGCTGCCTTGCTAAAGCCAGGGTAATAATCAGGGCAGCGCCAGGAGCGTCACAACGTGATGGGCATGTGCGCTATATAAGAAGCCACCGATATTATTATTATTATTATTATTATAATATCTTTTGTACACCCTGAGGGAAATTATTTTAGAGGGAAAATTTTGCTACAAATGTTTCATTGCCCTCTTTCATATTTATTTAACCGAGTCAAATAAGACGCACAGTCTTTGATTGTTATTATGTTTTCACGCATTTCCTAATAATGACGAAAAATTGCAAACTTTGATTTTTCAGAGTCCTAAGTCTTGAAAAGTGAAGATAATATATATTTTTTTTTAAATGTTGGGGTTTACCGCTTCAATTCTGAATTAAGCTTTAATTTACAAACTTAATACAGTCAAACCTGCTTAATTGACCACCTGTCTACAGAGACCGCTTTTTGTGTTTCCCTTGGGCTGTCGCTATCTGGTTTGACTGTACTATAAAACATTGCTTTCTTGCAGAGCTTCAAGTCGTGGAAGATGAAGCGGAATGAAGTGGCATCCAATGTCCTGGAGCGCAAAGCCTTCAGGGAAGAAGTAGACACCTTGGAGCAGAACAAGGACAAGAAGAAACCCAAGACGTTCAGAGAGATCGTGGAAGAAAAGTGAGTAAATTCATTTGACGTGACGAGTATCATTGAAGATGAAGTTGAGTTCTGGTCATGCGATTGCATTGTGAAAGAAACAGTGTGGAATCGATCAGAAAAAGTTGATCATGTAGCATATAAGTATTGGCGTGTACTGCAAGGTTCTGGAGTCATCAAAATGTTCTGAAATTTGGCCCAGTCTTGGTAAAGTAACGGGCACTGTACACAGAAAGATGTATACTACACAAACTACACAAACATGTTTTTAAGCTGTTACTTTTCATGTTTAGAATATGAAGAGCCATGCTTTTCGGGGAACATTTTCCTCTGATGTTCTTCCACATATGAATAATAACAATGATAATGCTCACAAATTAATTTTTACCTCTCCCCAGAACTCAACCTTATCTTTAAGTACAAAATCATTGATGAAATATATAGCAAGTGCATGGCCCCATTATGGAAAGCAGAACAACTGCCAAAAAAACCCCAAGACAATAGATACAGCCTTCAAGAAAAGCAATTACCCTGATGAAAGTAGTGAGTAAAGCCAATAGAGTTGGAATGAATGTGTATGGTTTAATATGCAAATTCTAGCAGTTTATAATTGACTCATGCTCAGTACGAGCACAAGATATGATTTATTTTTCTTCAGGAAAAAAGCGAAAGATGAAATAAGGCCTTCAAGTTTTTTCAGTAATTGTCAGACTTCCTGGAATCAAGCAAGGATATTGCATGATTTGTTTTCAAAGTGGCAGCCTTGCTGATAGATTGACTTTTCCCAGGGCAAGTTTTGAAGTGAAGATAGACACACACAGTTTTGCCTGTGTGTTTAAGTACTGTAGCTCCAATCACTGAAACCTGGTACTGTTACGTACTTTTGCTAACCCACCATTTGAAATAACTTGTAGAAATGTTATCTAAATGTACAACTCAGTATACCCCAATACAGGGACTCCTGAAATTACTACTCTTGGTCTTTAAAGGTATAGACCAGTTTTTGGAAACGCCCCCCTCTCAAAAAACGAAATGGAAACTCTTTTTACCAATCATGTGAAAGAATATATTTTGACTAATATGTGATGATACAAATTTTGCCAGTAAATCGCCTACTAATTTATATATCTGGTAAATTATTATACCTATCCGGACTGGATAGTTATCGCGTAGTCCCATATACATCTTTCTTTGTACAATGCTTGTAACTTTACCAAGACTGGGCCAAATTTCTTATGATTTTGATGATTCCAGAACCTTGCAGTACACACCAATATTTATATCCTAGATGATCAACCTTTTCTGATCGATTCCACACCGTTTCTTTCACAATGCCATCGCATGACCAGAACTGGTCTATACCTTTAAACGCCTTCAATGCCCTGGGCGGTGTCTGTGCCAACACTTGGTGTTATTATCTTAGACTTTGGGAGTCAGTTGCAAAGTTCATGTGACAGTCTGGCAAGGGGGATGAATAATTGGGGGATTAGGGCAATATATTGCCCACCCTTGCCAGTATATTCCTAATAGATTACCCACCCTTGGCAGTATTTAATTCCAACGAGCTTATCTCCGCTCCTCAAACATAGAGTTTTTAGCTACAAGTTTGGAGAGTCGCGTTGAAAAGAGCCATATTTAAGCTTTTCGTCTTGCACTCATAAGAGTGAAACGCAAGAATGAACAGAAAGCCGAAATCGAACAATGTAAACGGAAGCTAAAAGTTTGCTACAAGTTTGCTATTTTTCCCTGATTCTCATTTCTGAGTTTTTTTCTTTATGTGGTTAATGCTTAATTGTCATCTCCTTTGTAGAACCACAGACAGACTCTTAGTCTGTTGAAATGCAAAGGTATCTACATTAACCCACATGTATTCAAATAGTTGGATAAATACATGTTTAAAAACTATAAAAAGCAGTTTGATTATCTGATATGTACATGTACATAGTTATGAATGCTGTATCATAATTAAATTTGATTTGATTTGATTTGATTTGATTTACTGGTTTCTGCATCTTTTTCCTTTTCTTCATCATACATTTTCATGAATATAATATGGTTTGATACAATATTTTAAGTGTATACAATTTTATACAGAGAATAAACGAAATTAAACAAATTTATTGAATGATAACATATATTAGATGCAGGAGGGCTACAGAAATAAGCAATTATACATGTTTGTAGATGACAGAATTCAGAAAACAGGATTGATCTAATTAATCTAAAATTTGAGTTGTCGTAACTCGTAGGGAAGAGAAATACTTCACCATAGTGTACAGTACCGGTATGTTAACCATTTTATATTGTAGCCTAATGTGTTCTAAGTAATTAGCAGCATGCTTGTTGCCTTTGTGGTAAAGCATGTGTGGTTAATTTGGTGATGGGTGTACCTAGTACATCCATGTATAAAGCAAGTCACCTGTTTGATGCGTGATCATTAGTAGTCCAGGCTCATTAATTGCCATCCCCTGCATACAAGTATCATCATGTGATATACAGTAGGGGTATTAATAGGGGGAGGGGTTGTCAACAAATTACAAATGTGTAACAGTCAAGACCTATCGCTGGGCTGTTTTTTTTTTTTGGGGGGGGGGGGGGAGGGGGGTCTTTAAAAGAGATATTTTTGGTTAATATCCTCTTTTGTTTATACCGCCCTTGTGAAATAAATTCTGATGACATTTTTCTTTTAACCCTTGTGGGTGTTTAATAATATTGGATTTTTATATAGCGCACTATCGACCTTGCAAGGTCTTCAAGCCGCTCCAACATTACCCGGCTATGCTACATGTAGGCTGCCGATTTTGGGAAGGAAATTCCTTCCTACCAGTACACATTTAACACCTGGGTGGAGAGTGGCAAGTGTAGATTAATGTCCTGTACAGTATACTGTCCTAATGGGACAATTTTTAATTTTTTATGGGACATTAAAAAAAGAAAATCATCAAAGAATGTCTGGTATTGACTGGAACCCCCCCCCCTTTCCCCTTGTCCCCAGTTCAGAGTTCAGTTTGCCCTTGCGCATGACACATGCCAGTGGGTAGAGAATGGGAGTTGGGATATTGACCATTAGGGACTGTTAGTGTAAACACTCGAGCTGTTGATAGTAGGTGGAATAGTTTGTCTTTTCGGTTAGATAAGTTCTTAAACAGGGTGCAAAGGTTTGTACGTGTACGTCACGTATGAATCAAAGAGAAAGAATGTACATGTAGATTACTCATCTGATATCATTGTCGATGACAACTTGTGTATTTGAATATATACATGTAGATCTCATTGTAAAGGTTGAAATTTGAATAGAGATGAATTGCATTGTCATATACATACAGTGTATGCATATCCCATATCTTTTCTTGAGTTGAGATAGAAATAGAAGGATTTGAATAATGTTCCATTGTATAAGTCTACGAAAAATTTCAGGGGTATTCATTGTAACATCCTTGAATCAATCCTTTAAGAATGATTGAGCCAGTTTCTCTTGAAGTGCAGGTTCTGCATGTTTTCTACTAGAAATCATGCAGAACTCGGACAACATTGTAGTTGTACATACTTGTACTACAATGAATGTACACGTTCGCTTGTTTTTAATATCCTCCTCATTCGAGGTGTACAGCTTTGATGCTTCAATGTTTGCGAGATAAAGTCACTTCTGAATAGATGTGAAATACATAATTGTGTATTCGTTACAGACTGTCAATGCACAGGCTTTGCTTTCATCCTC
This sequence comes from Strongylocentrotus droebachiensis, assembly GCA_035222895.1. Lineage (NCBI taxonomy): Eukaryota > Metazoa > Echinodermata > Echinoidea > Camarodonta > Strongylocentrotidae > Strongylocentrotus > Strongylocentrotus droebachiensis. The sequence goes on from JAVYIG010007989.1 coordinate 24,759, forward strand.
CACTAACCATGCATTAGAAAGTCCTTGCTGCGTCCATTACAGTGGGGTAATGATCCGCAACATCTGATGGCCCTGGAGTACACACTGGGCATAGCTTCCATAGGATGATCGCTGGGTAAGGGTGGGGGTATAAAAAAGAAACAAAAAAACAACAACCCCAAAACAACATGTCACATTGATAAAGTAATACTGTACATACCGGTACATGTATAAATACATGTAAATATAGGGGTAGGGACAACATTCAAGAAAAGAGAGGAAGCAGAGATGTCTGACAAACCAATAAATAATTCTTGTGAGGCTGGGTGGAGGTGGGAAGGGGGGGGGGGGCATTGCTTTAAGTTTGTAAAAGTTTGTGACATTTATTATAAACAGATGTACAATAAACTCCTTGAAAATTGTTGATGTACATGTACATGCATATTACAAAATAGAAGATTAACATACCAAACTTCAATAAATCTGTTTCAACCCTGTCAAATATTTTGTTGTCCTTTCTTCTTCCCTCTAGCTCTTAAGAAGAATTAAAGTTGAATACAAATCCTTTCTAAGCTACATGTAGCACTACAATTGTAGGTACAACCTACAATGTAACTCCTAATTCTTAAATCACTTCTCTGTATTGTTCAGTTTGTGTATTGTACGTAAGAGATAAAGTCTTTATCTGTACCTTTTTTTGTCTTCCATTATCTTATTGACTTCCATGTCAAATGAACCTTGTAGATACACTGTAAAGAGCAAGAGTACAATTCCCTTATTGATTTGTAGTGCTGATAAATTAAAATTGTTCAAGATTTTATGATAAATTTTCCTTTGGTGTGCAAAAGCTGTGCACTTTAAATTAATATTAAAGATTTTATATTTTCTTTTTGTCATTCTCATCAATCTTCAATTTCATGGAGAAAAAGTTTGTTACCTATTCTGTTGCCTATTCTTCTACGAGATCCTCCTTTATCCTTTATTTTCATTCTCTTGCTATCAATCTTTTCCTTTCTTCTTCTTTATCCTCGCCTTTGTTCTCCAACGTTTTTAATACCGAAATCTTGTCTCTTGGTTTTAAACATTAAAGATAAACTCCAGTACTGGTAAAAAAAAAAATTAATTCTCACAGAATCAAACGAAACTTACACTGAATGTTCAAGATTACAAATAAATGACATGTGCCAAACAATTTTGGAAGAAAATGTATACTGGCTGAGTAATGAGCATAGAAAGACAAGGAAACCAAGGTAGTACCATCCCCGACACCATGTGTGTTGTCCCATATATAGCTTTCTATGTGAGTGTTTGTTACTTTACCAAGACTCGGTCAAATTTATTATGATTTTGATGACTCCAGAACCTTGCAGTGCACACCAATACTTACATGCTACATGATCAACTGTTTCTGATCCTTTCACACCTTTTCTTTCACAATGCAATCGCCCTACCAGTACTAAAGTTTAGCTTTAATCCAAATGACACTCTTATAATAATATTCATTGTGTATATGTACATGTATGCTTCCTATTTACCAAGTTGAAGCATTTAATGAATTTGAAATATTTAGATCCTCTTATTTCATCTATAGCTAGGAATCTCCATAACACCTCAGTCCTCACTATGTTGTAAAATTTGTTTATTTTATTAATTAAAAAAAAAAAGATTATAATATATATGTACTTTTAATTTAATGCCCTGCATTTTACAGTAAAATAGAAATGTCCTGGGCAATTGTATCTTCTCCTTTGTTGTGCAAGTTTGAACAATAAAGTGATGTTAAACAAAAAATTGTTTCCACTCTCAACATCAACAGAACAAGGAGAGAGAATATTCTCGTCAAGAAGTCGTTGAAGAAGGAGCTGGAGAAGGATGAGATCAACGCTATCCTCACCTCGGTAGATCTGGTGGATTCGGATTCAGAGGAAGAAGAGGAGGAGGATGAGATTCGGGCGGAGACTCGACAGGAGCAGCACTCTCACCTGGAGCCAGTACAGGAGGTAAGGATCAACAGCCAAGATTTTAAATCTTTGGATAATCCCCTGATTTATCAAAGCTATGTAGCTTTATTTTTTGTTTTTCCATGATTGATATTTTTAAACATTTTTTAATATTTATCTTTCTTTTCATGAGTGAAAATGAATTTTACTGAACTGACTTGAATTGAATTGAATTGAATTGAATTTAATTTAATTGAATTGAATTGGATTGAATTGAATTTAAAAAAAGAAGAAGCAGAGAGTGACTCCTACATGTGTAGGTGATTTGTCCCTTTATTAAGAGTTGTAGGATATGGCAAGCAATACCCTGTAAAAAACTATTATTGCCACGCTCTAAGGCAAATCAGTAGCCAACAAGCCGTGTTTACGTAGCATTTCAGTCCATCCTGTTTAAATTGGCATCAACAAAATTACTTCTTGAGTATCAGCGATTGCATTTTCTAGTATACTTCCTTAATTTAGTAACACGTTTCACACAATTTTCTGATGATATATTATGAAGTTCCTACATGTAGTTGATAATACTGCATTGAATAGGACTGACGTAATTATATCCTTCTTGTTTACCTGGGAATGATAGTTTTAGTGAAATATTATCTTACCAGCAGTAATGATAATAACATATGAGATTTGTAAGGCGCTGAATCCATGTGTAAACAAATGCTCAATGCGCACTTGGGAAGAAAAAAAAGGAGACCACATAAAAGGATCTGCATTATAATATAAGGAACAGCAATATTAGAGACAGAACATACAAAAATTAAACAAGTAATTATATGCTGAATTAAACAGATACATTTTTTAGGACTATTTTTAAACACTGCAATGGATCTGCTATTAAGAATTTCATGAGGGATGAGGGAGAGTATATCACAGCGAAGGCCCTGCATGAACAAAGGTTCTCTCTCCCCATCTTCCCCCTACCTTCCCCCACTTAAAGTTGAGCTTAGGAAGAACAAGAAACCTGGAGATTTGAGAGAGTACCGATCTGGACGAAATGTCTTGATTAACAGTCCTACTAACCTGATCAATCATGCTTTGGTATTTTATCTGTTGTAATCACACCAATACATTTTTGTTTAATACATTTGTATGAATATATCAAAGGTACTGACAAATTTCATTTTATTTTGTTTTAAAGATTCAATAAATCTATATAAACATGTACATGGGTGTATTTTTTTCTTCAGTGACAGTACCTTTAGTATACATGTATTATTTAGATTTTGCTTTGCTTTATAATGTATACACTGTATAGTCATCCTGTTTAACACAAGCCATTGCAGTTTACACATGGGTTAGATTTGAAGGATTCATTTATTTAGTTGATGTTATTGATATAATTCCTGTTGTATTGTTTTTATCATACTTCTACTTCCTTCATGTATTAAACAAAAATAGAGAAATATTTGATACACCTTGTCAAATTATGTTTTATGGAAGTAATTCCTTTAAATACACTGAGGACAGTAAAAAATATTTTGATATTTGATATTACAAATAATTTGAAAGATTAAATACTCTGACAGGTATTTTGCTTCACCTCCCGTTTATTTTAAAGAGATTCCTATACGTGTCATCTTTATGCATGCTTTGTTTTGGTTACCCCCACCCCGCCCCCGCCCCCTTGTGCTTTTGTAGCCCTACCAACAGGACCAACGGGCCAGCACCCTCCCCATGAGGGGTAGGAGAGTGTCCCCTTCCGCCACAGCTCCCCTTAAACCCTCCCCCATCACAGCTTCCAGCACTGCCTCCACCAGCTCAAAGCCTCCCCCTTCTGTCGCCCCTAAGCCCAAGTACCGGCCCAGCGCGGGAGCCTTCCAGCCGTACCGACGCAGCCAGTCTGTTAGTACATTTTGTTAATACCGAACTAACTTTGCCTCTCCTGCACATGCTTTTCTGGTTGTCGCTCTCAGTCTTTAAATCAGGTTTTGCAGTGTCCTTTCTTTCTCATTTCCTCCACTTTGCTCACCCCCATCTCTCTCTTTCTCTCGCTCTCTCTCTCATTCACTCTCTCTCTCTCTCTCTCTCCCCCTTTCTCTCTTTATATACATCTCTCTCTCTCTCTTGTTTCTCTCTTTCTCTCACGGACTGCGTCTTCACGTAAAATACTATTATTTAAACTAGCTTGATTTGAATCGGGTTTGCTGTTCATATGGTGTGAGCTCTCATGGCAAGTCTTTACAAAGCCAAGATACATGTTCATGTATCTGACACCTGATATAGAAATTGAAGTACAACAACATTTCCCTGCCAATAAGGTCTATGAATATACGTTTCTCAACATTTAATTGTTCACTCTTCATTGTGATACGTTTGTTTGCTCAGAAATACTGCATGAAATCTCACAAGGTGTATGACAGAACGTGATTCAAGTCAAGCTAGTTACAATTAGGGCACATTGTGTCGTGACAGTGCAGGCTAGCTGTCTATGGTTTCTTCTTTCAGATAATTCATTTAACTGACTCTGCTGCAAAGAACCAGTTGATCTTCATTTTCAACGACTGTTCCTTTGATTTTTTCAAGCATATTGTCTGCTGCTTCATGTTTGTTTTTTTCTCAATCTCTCCCTGTCTTTGGCTGTCTGTCTCTCTATTTCATCCCTTTCTCTCTCTCTCTCTCTTCCTCTCATCCTCTCTTCCTCTCATCCTCTCTTCATCTTCTTTCTTTCCCTGTCTCTCTCTCTCTCACCTACTGGTTTAATTCTCCCTCCCCTTTCTATAAAACTCCTATCTATTATCCGTTTTTTATATTGGCTGATTTGTCCTCTGAAAAGACATTTTGTAATTATTAATCTGGCATTCACCTTTCCTTCCTCTTCCATCTGTGTGCTTTGTCCTGAAATGCAGTGGGCTTTCTAACTTTTATACCTAATGCAGTCATCATAATCACTATTAACTGAAACCAGTATACTGTATTTATCTAAACTTCATTCATAATATATTAATTTGCAAAATGGCACTCATTCATGTAGTAATTGCTTTTTCATCTGTTTCTCTTCCTTGCATATGCAGTGCACAATAATATGCTTAATTCCTTTCCTTTAGTAAATACATTTAAAAATTATCTTTCTTTTATGATACACCTATCTATCCTTATACAGTGTACATGTAGGTGAAATGTTTTACTTCTGTAAAAAGAAACAAAGAACTAAAAATCCATGTTTTTCCTTTCTACAGTCACAAAGCAGTATGTGCGTGTGAGTAGATGGTGGGAGGGAGACAGAGACAGAGACAGAGAAGAAGAAAAGATAGGGAAAGAATGATACATGACATGTACATTGTACTCTACAGTTGAATTTGAAGCTGCATTAAAGCTGCCCACATTGTGTACATAACGTAAATCCCTACATCTGTAAGAATCGTACTGATCAATGCATTGATGTATCTCACCTCACGTCTGTGCTATCATAATCAAATACACATCTCATATCACTAAAACCGAGTTGCCATGGGAACAAATGCATCATTATATACGAGGGGCGCCGATCTCTCATCCCCTGATCTACTAAAAGTTAATCGCACACGGCGCACCTGCTCCTATTGATCTGAAACGAGAGCAATTGGTTCAGTTTTACACGATAACAGGATGTCCTTTGTAGGATTATGAACACCTTTGTAGTTTGTAGGATTATGTACAATCACAGCTGCAAAAGCACTTTTAATATTGTAAGCTATATAGAAAGTTTGGGCTTTGAGTATTGAGTGTTAAGCCAAATTGTAATGATCCATGCTGGGTTAATGCTAAATTTAAGCATATTTAAGCCAAACCTTCACTCTTATCTCATCTGTTAATAAGGAAAATGTACCTGAAAACATCAGCTTGATCTAATGAATGAGGATGTATTTTTGTGATAACACATCTTGGGATTTTGTCTTTAAAGCTTTTAAACTGCGAGATCAGTTTGTGTGGGAAGTACAAATGCCTGCTCAATATAATTTCCTTCACTTTTGAAAATGAGGAGAGGAGCACTTGTGTTTTGGAAATTTGAAAATGAGCTTGTCACAAGCAAATGACTATTTCAAAATGTTATATTCATGGACATTTCCAAGATGTCGGCAATGCCTCTTTAAATCAAAAGGCAAACACATTGATCACCTGACGAACAAGATTTGTCAAATGCGATACCAGTTGTCTGTAGAAAATAAAAGATGAATCGCTGACTCGCAACATTTTTATTATACTCTCAATTGAAACTTGATGCTTGTTTATATTATGAGCAGAGCACCATACAGTCTGTTGTAATTTTACTCATATTGTCTTCTTGTACTAATTGAAAAAGTTAATGGATGGCAAACTTTCTTCTGTAAAACCTTGGTAAAACCTATACAATAATACCCTCTAATATGAATTCTAAATCTTTTCATGTGAATGTTCACTTTATGGGTGTCAGACTCTGTGTACACCCATATGCACTTTAATAATATCCTTCTTCTAGCAATGTAAATTAAACATGTTTTCATCTCTTTCTCATCAGGCTTGTGGCTCACTTTTGTATGAAATTCTTTCTGAAACCTTCCTCATGTTGATTTTCTATTACCACTTCTCAACTCTGAGCTAATCTGTCTGTGCAATACCTACTCTCAAAACATAAAAACTATCAACTTAACAAATAAATACATGTAGCTTGAATTGCAATTAAATTTGTAAATCACATAATTGTCAAATGAATTATGTAGATGTTCTCAATTTTATGATAAAATTAAAGATAATGGTACAGTAAATAATTGGAATTTTATTGATGATAAAGTGTGGTACATGCACTTCATTTCATTCATTTCGTTTATTTCCATTTCCAACAAAATAAATAAAGTACATGGGATTGCATTGTACATAGTAAAACAATGAACAACACTTGCATGATGCCCCATGGCTATTTTGTTCTTGAGTCAAGATGGTAACACATTCCTTGGAGAACATGAATGCAGTACATGTTAACTTCTTTCATCGGTAAACTGGAGATTTAATCTTTTCTGTACATGACCTATTGTAATTGAAGCTTTTTTTCATTTTTGTTAAAACTTAAAACTTTTCCTCTCTTACAGTTGAGAGATGGAGTTGATTACGCCGACAACGGAGACCACCGCACCCATACAACATCACCGTCTCCCACGGCAACCATCCCGTCGGAGGAATCCTACCCCAGCAGCTCCTTCCACGAGAAGATCCTTCGAGACAGGGAGCGAGAGAAGGAGCGGGCGGAGGCTTACAAGGTGAACCAGGAGCACGCCAGGAAACCCAAACCCAAGCGGATGAGCATGGGTATCATGGGGAGGATCGCGGCCTTTAACAGCGGAGATGCATTCAAGAAGAAGGAGGAGGAAGAAGAGGCGGCAGCGGCATCATCTGCTCGGCCGGCCGAACCAGCCCAGTCGTCACAGGTTAGTGAGGCGTATCAAACATGCCTGTGCTTTTTTTTCCTACCTTGTTTTTATTTTAAGCATTATGTTTAACGAGCTGTGATTTTTTATGGTTTCCATGAATGTTCTCAAATACTCTTACATTTTATTATTGCATTAAAACATCAACCTCTCTGCTAAAGGTTATGTACCGTATTTGCCGGCGTATAGGCCGCAGTATTTTTGGAAGAAAAAATATCAAAAAGTCGGGGTGCGGCCTATGCGGCGAAAGAGTAAAAAAAAGATTTTTTTTTTTTTTTTTTTTTTTTAGTTTTGATTTATGGCGCTATGCCTGGCAATGTCTCCCAGCTCAGTAATCAGTGTTGACTCACCACTCGGAAACTACAACAACACTAAAATTTGTCTGTCATCTTGGTTTGAAAGTAATCTTTCTAATAGATCTCAATATGTAGTTTATAATAATAATTCCTCAATTTTTTATATATAACAAATGGTGTTCCACAAGGTACTATCCTAGGACCTAGTACTCTTTTGTTTTTAATTCACATTAATGATCTTACACATTCTTCTAAAAACGACATTGTTACCATTATTTTGTGACAAGTTTACAAGCACAAATCAGCACCTTTAACTGCACCTCGATGTTAAATGAAGGTCCTTCCCCGCGTGGGTTTTCGACAACAAAACAACAACAACAACCAAAAAAAAAAAAAAAAAAAAAAAACGATTTTTTTTTTTTTTTTTTTTTTTTTTTTTAAATGTCAAAATCGGGGGTGCGGCCTATACGGCGGTGCGGCCTTTACGCCGGCAAATACGGTATTCTAATTTTGGTTGTACGTAATTTGTAATAAGTAATGAAAAAGAAGCTAAACAGAACAAAAATCGATGAATATCTTGTCTACTAACAGTCATGGTTAGATGAAGATATCTGTTCATGCACCACTATCTTACAACCTGGTAACTCTTTGTTCCATTGTATGATTCAGATGTGAACAAATATTTAAAACATTGTTTTAAAATCCATTCCAATACAGGAGACCGGTAGCTACGTAGTGCACGACATCACCATGCAGAGGAGACCAAGGGCCCAGGGTGGGTTTGGATTCACAGTGACAGGTGGCATCGACAAGAAGAAACCCATCGTCGTCAAGGGCATTGATCCAGGTAAAACATAGAGCTCACGCTCTCAGTCCCATCTGTTGTATTTTCTGTGGGGAATATCGGTGGAAAACGACTTTGACTGCAGTCCCATGTATTGTATTTTCTTTGGTTGTATACGGTAGTTCTTAATTACATTTTTTTGCAGCTCATAATGCCATTGAACCACCTTTTTGAGTTTGGCATAGTGGATAATCGATTTGATATTATGACTTTAAACATATTTGATTATCTTTACTCTTCCTTGGTTTCTTGTGAGTGTTTTGCTCCAAACTTGTCTTTTCCTTTAATTTTTTGCTCTTTTCCACTACCTCTCCCTACTCCTTTCTCTTTTCCTCTATTCCTTCTCCTCCTCCTTTTCTCTTGTGCAGTTTTATTTGATTTTCTCTTTCAATCTCTTCACGTTTGGCTCTCTTTCTCTATATCTGTATTCATATTTTGCATTTGAGGGCATTTCCATCTGCTGTGTATTTGAGAACTGCAAGTTGGGATGATCTAATCTTTAAGGACACTTGTGTTCGCACCATGTTTGAGCACACAAATTACAACTCTCTCTTTCTTCTCTCGTTTGTGTTCAGGGAGCACAGCTGGTTTGAGTGCGCTGAAGATTGGCGATGAGATCACTGTTATTAATAATGAAAGAACGAAAACGTTTGATCAGGATGACATACAGTACAGCATCAGCCAGGCCGTGCTGTCCGGCCACCTCATACTCAAAGTCAGGAGATATGATGACGGTAAGGAGGGGATGATTGATCATGAGTAGTGTGATAGTTTGTTTGTTTGTTTGTTGTATTTACTCACCATGTAAAATAATTGTTTACAGGTAATCAAATTCAGTGGGTTACTTCAAGATATAATACGTAGTAGGAACAGTGCACAAACAACAAATGTTTGAAGCGAAACGTCCCTATTGTGATTGTGCTTGTGCTAAAGGCTAGTGCATAATTGGTTTCGGTACGCATGGTACCAAAATATCCACAGATCTTTACACAATGGATATGTTCCGCTTGTGCATTTTAGAATAATCACTGCTGAAGTGATGGAGTTGCTTCATGAATACTTTTTATTTGCCTCTTGAGAAGAACACTTTCACCTGTGTATCAGATAAATGTACTGTTAGTGCATAAATGATTACTGATTACATAACTTTCATGAGCATGACACAGTATTGGTCTCGCTGGGTTTTACAATTTGGGAACAAATTACCTTTATCTGCCCATGCGCAGAGTGTATTAATGAACTGGCTTATTGGTGGCTTGTAGAGCAACGTGATTGACGATGAGATCGTATATATTGCATGTAGCGAGAGATAATGATCATTGTAGTAATGTAAAATGATGAAGACAGTAATGATGTGATGGTGGCGGGGGTGGTGGTGAGGATGAGGATGAGGATGAGGATGAGGATGATGGTCATGGTGATGATTATGGTGATGATAGAGATGGTGATGATAGAGATGGTGATGATGATGATAGACAGCAGTAGCAATAACTAAAATGTTATCGATGTTAAGTGTGATGTCATTATGAGAACCTAATGTTTGTGATGATGATAGTTATGATATGATTATTATGATACATATATTTACAATTATATACTCATTATTTTGATAATGGTCAGTATTGGAAGGTGACGGTAATGATAACTATGGTACTTAACTAAAAATTGTTATTCATTTTTTTCCTAAACTTTAACCTACTTTTCTCCCTGTTCAGATTCCAATCAACTCAGATCAGTATCCTCCTCCTCATCAGCATCATCATCCTACCAAGACTCTTCAGAGAGAAGATTGGAAGAAGAGAGGAGGAGAAGGGAAGATGACGAGAGGGAGGAGGAGCAAAGAAGGGAAGAGCAGAGAAGAATTGAGGGAGAGAGGAGGGAGGAAGAGCGACGAAGAGTAGAGATGAGACAAAGGGAAGAAGAAAGGCGAAGAGAAGATGAGAGGCAAAGGGAAGAGGAGCGAAGAAGGGAAGACGAGAGGAGGGAGGAAGAGCGGCAAAGAGTAGAAGAGAGACGGAGGGAAGAAGAAAGGCGAAGAGAAGATGAGAGGCAAAGGGAAGAGGAGCGAAGAAGGGAAGAGGAGAGGAGGAAAGAAGAAGAAGAGAGATGGAGGGATGAGCAGAGGATGCAGGAAGAAGAGGAGATGGAGCGACAGAGGGAAGAAGCAAGAAGAAGGCGAGAAGAGGAAGAGGAGGAGAGGGCTCCTGCCTCATCTTCAAGGAACGCTCTCTCAAAAGCCAGACAACTCCTTGATGATCACGACGAGGAAACCAGGTAGGTAGATTTTCGTTTTATTTCACGTTAATTATCAGTATCATAGTACATCCTTTTGTGGAATAAGGTAGTAAATATGACCATCAATCAATACGATCTGCATATAAAGTTGCATTTTAATTGTAGTAAATGTTGGTACATCTTTTTTGCTGACAGACTATTTTTGGAAGAGACATTTGTAATTCTATAGTGATGCCATATCAAAACTTTTTTTTGTTGGGGGGGGGGGGAGGATCAAGTTGCTGTACATGCAATATTTTAGCATTATGATATTATTATATTACCGGTATATGATATTATATTCCCTTTACTTATATCACTATTTTTGTTTTGTTTTAACTGACCACAGATAAAATGAATGCAATGCAACATGGCCAGTCTTTGCAATACAATTAGCTGTGACATTATAGTTTTCATGATATCAGCTTTTTTTCTTCTTCCAGTACACTTTGTTAAACATCTTTATCATTGTTTTTATCTGATAGTTCCGAAGAGACCCCACGCCATGAGAGGGAAAGAGCGTATATGAACGGGAACTCCCAGAATAAGGTGAGAGACACTGGATTGCTATTCATTAGAAAAGAAGAAGTAGCCCCTGTTCCATCGATGTGCAGCGATTGGTGCATGAAATTAGACAAACATATCAATGCGTGTTGTTTTGTTTTCTTCAATCTGCATGACAGCTACATGTATTTACCTTTGCTATATCTTGCATGATTATGTCCTATTCCAACCAAAATGTACGACAAATCTGTCAAGTTTCTTCTGCTTGATGGACAATTTCAAGTGTCATTTGATTACAGAGTGTACACATGTTTCATTTGTCTATATTCCATGATAAATTAAAAGTATGCTTGCTGATTTTTTTTCGTGGATTTTGTTTTGTTGAAACCAATGGATTCCACCATCAATATTCTCCATTCAATTCTAATAGAACTTGCTTCGCTCTACAAGTATCGTGATGAAGAATTGTCAAGATTTTTCTGCAAATTTTGTTCTCTTCTTCAAAATATGCACAAATTTCAAACTTTTATTTTCACTATATTATTAGTAAAATTATAGTTTGCACCTCTTTTCCTCCATTTAAAGTCTTATTTTCATACATTCCACTTGTAACTATCTTGAACTCAAGTGAGATGTACATACATTTGCTTGAAATCTATCTCGATGTAACTATTTACATTTATTTAACATGATTATTTCAAGTTGTGTAGAAGCAGACGCCAACCATATAGGATATTATTTCATAGCCAAGATATTCTTTACAGTTTCTTTATTACTTTTTTGTTACGTCCTTGGATATATAGTTTTCTAAAGAGATGTAAAAATGGTGCTTTTGTCCACCTTGTAAATCATGATCAATTTTTTTTTACCCTAAGCCACCACACTGATAGGGGTTATGTAGTACATTGAATGTGCAGTTTGATAAAGTGGTGCTCTTCTGAATTTGCATGAGAATATCTAAGCTATGTCTAGCATGTTGCATGTTATGAAGTATTCCACTTTTTAGTTTGTAAACACTTCTGCATACAGTATATGGCAATTTCTCTTTCCCCATTAAACCCCTACCCCTTCCTACAGCCTGCTGACGATACCTTAGATGGGTTTTCCCCTTCCCAATCTCCACCCCACCACCAACCCCACCCATCTCCTCCAGCCTCCCCAGTCCCATCCCTGCCCCTCTCAGACACCCTCCAATCCGACGGGTCTGCACCCAGTACCAGCAGCCCTTTCTCTGATGCCTCAATGCGTCACCATGGTGATTTTGGTCACGATGATGATGGGGAGGGGGAGGATGATGGTGCGGAGGGTTTGGAGAAGGCGTATGAGAAAGTTTTAAGGAGAGATGAGCTTAATGATACCTATGGCACTGAAGATTCTTTCTTTGCCTCAGAGGTAAGTATTGAGAGTGCCAGGGGGGTGTTTCACAAAGATCGTAAGTCAAACTTAACTCAAAGTTGGACTTAAAAAATTATGAGGAGCCATTTGTAGCCTTAAAATAAAATATATTAAAAAGCGAGAATTCAAGTATTTTAGACTTTTTATAAATTCCACTTCAAGAACATGAAAGCTCCTTGATAATAGAAAATGTGAATGACTTGAATTAACATTTTATTCCTTTTAAAATAAATTTTACAAAATATTTTCATAGATGATAATGGCTTTCCATAATTGTTAAGTCCAACTTGGAGATAAGTTCAACTTAGGATCTTTGTGAAACAACCCCCAGCTCTGATGATTCTTGATCATTCCAAATCGCTGTTCGTTATCTGTCGCTTGCAGTGTGATAGTGTAGCCTCTCTGCTTTCCATCGGTGTTGCAAAGAGCATCCCTGTCCTGTTCCCGTTGTCAAAATGCATGTCTGCAGTGTTCTGTGTACCATTGTCATTCTATTTTTCTGCAGCTTCTAATTCGTCTTTGTTTTCTTGGAATGCTGTGTCAACATCGTCTTTCTGTTGATGTTTTTATGTCTACATAAGTATGCTGTTCATTTGTCATCTGTGTAACTCTATTTTATTGTATGAACATGTCTGTGTTTCAGATGTGCCTAAAGAAATTCATGATCAACTTCTTGTTTGACTATAATTTTTGCTTTCTATTGGGAAGAGGGAATTGTTGTTTATATTTTGTAAGAATTGTTTTTATCCGGACATAAATTAAAATTAAAAAAGAAATAGGAAAATGTCACGAGATTCTTTTTTCAAAGATCCCATTACGCATTTAAATTTAATGTTTACTTTGACTGGTGAATGGTATTTGTTATAAATCAAAATCTTGTTCACTTTTTCTATGAAGCTTAATTTTGGCTGTGCCTTGGAATTATCATGTTTCAAATGCTGCGTTTTTTCCTTCTAATATACACTGTTCAATGTGATTTGTTATTACACATGTACCTTGTTGCCTTAAAAATTGCCATTGAAAAAATATTGGTTTCAATTTTTTGAATGGCTTCTGTATCTGGTGTTTGCCTCCCTCATACCTTTTGCCAAAGTTAGATTCTTACTCAATTAGGCCCTATACTCAATCTTGTGCAAAAATGCTCACAATATATTTGATAGCACCCATTCTACTTCAATGTACAGGTTGTAGTTTACTGATTAATAGAGAGAAAACAACTCCTAAGTCTTTTTAAGAAGGTGCAATTTTTGAAATTGTTTCAAATGAAGAGAAATGGATTTCATCAGTACTCTGCATGTTATGTTACATTCATTTCTCTGTTAAAAAATATGATTGCTCTGTTCAGCGTTTGTTCTGAATTTTGTTGCCTAAATTTCTGGAAACCCTGTGCTTGGTAAAGTCTGGAGAAAATAATTTTTTAGATGTCATTGTGGCACTTTCTATAATACTAACTCTAATCTAATCCAATCTAATCCGATAATGCTTGCTGTTTATATCACAGACTCCATTGATGTCAATTTGAGCACATGATGCGAAGTTCATAATCAACTAATATTAAAATGTTGTATTTCTTGCTAAAAGTTTACTCTGAAAGTTGTTTTTCTTTCTTCAAAGATTTATTAAAATGTTGGTGTATTGCATAATGATTACTGTATCTTAACAATTAATAAGCAAGTGTCTCTTTTATTTAGAAAGATTTGAAAATGAAGAATGATGTGAAATTTCTATTGGAGAAGTAAAACAGATTTATCTGGCCAGACAGTTTGTTTAAATGAATAGAAAGATATTGGTAGGGTTACAGTACAAGTTTAATTACAGGTATATATTTGACCTTTGACATTCGCTGTACTTACAGGGTACGAGGGATGATGTCTCCTCGCAAGATGAGAGATTGGAAGAGGCGATCATGAGCAAGCTTGAGCAAGAGGAGAAGGAAGAAGATGAGAGAGAAGAGGTCCACCGACAGATCGAGGAAGATGAGAGGAATAAGGTAGGATGGAGTAGACAGTGTTAATATGGAAATGTGCACTCTGTCATAGTTAATGTATATTGAGAAAGAGCATTGCTGCAGTTCAGTGCATCTATTTTTCAAAATACATTGTCCTACTTTTGTTCTCCCAACTTGTTAACCTTCCTCTTCTGATCAAACATGTACTTGACCCTCCCTTTCTCTTTCTCTCTCCTGTGTGTCTGTCTCTGTCTGTTTGTTTCTCACTGTTTCTCTCTCTCTCTTTGTCTGTCTCTCTCTCTCTTTGTCTGTCTCTGTCTGTCTGTTTGGCTCTCTCTGTCTATCTCTCTTCCACCCCTCTTTTAGTTTTTGAAGTTGCAAACTCGTATGATTGGTGGAAATACATGTACATCAACATTACTCTCACAAAATGACATTTTATTGCAATATTTGTCCACGTTTACAATGCAACCTCAAATTCCAGTTTTCTGAACTTATCAACATCAATCAATTGTAGAATGTATTTATATTTATGATCCTTTTTGTGATGTTTGTTCATTCTTTGACAGGCCCATGTATCATTAATGACCATTTATGTCGGGGGAAAAAAATTCATGGGGGCCCGGGGCGAATTAGCCCTTGAAAAGCCCCAAAAAGCCCCCAAAAGTCATAAAAGAGTCCAAAAATGTGCATAGATTTCAATGCTAAACAAATTAAAGAGTGTTATTTTAATGCAAGCAAGCATGAAAAGTAGCCCCCGAAATTTAAAAAATATTTTTTGTCGTTATTCTCAGTCCCCCATCAAAGAGTTCTCCATCTCACCGGAGGTACAGAAGACGGAAGAATCTGCCCCGCCCAGAAGCGGCTTCTCAATAAAGTCCGCTGGATTCAGGAGGGTCCAGGCACCCAGACCCTTTGCTGCTAGCAAGAGCAAAGGTCCAGAACCATTCAGGTTGGATTACATTTCCCCTTCAGAGATGGCATTGTGGGAATGGGAATGATGGTGATGGTGATGGTGATGTGATGTGATGGTGATGATGATGATGATGGTGATGGTGATGATGATGATGATGATGGTGATGATGGTGATGGTGGTGATGGTGATGATGGTGATTGTGGTGGTGATGATCATGATGAGGATGATGCAGATGGTGATGGTGGTGATGGTGATGATGGTGATGGTGATGGTGATGGTGATGGTGATTGTGATGGTGATGATGATGATGGTGATGATGATGATGGTGGTGGTGATGATGGTGATGATGATGGTGATGATATGATGATGGTGGTGGTGATGATGGTGATGATGATGATGATGGTGTTGATGATGATGATTGTGGCAATGATGATGGTGATGGTGATGATGATAATGGTGGTGATGGTGGTGGTGATGATGGTGGTGATGGTGATGGTGATGGTGATGGCGGTGGTGATGATCATGATGAGGATGATGATGATGCAAATGGTGATGATGATGATGCAGATGATGATGTATTGATGGTGATGGTGGTGGTGGGGATAATGATGGTGCTTGCGGTGCTGGTGGTTGATAATGGCAAAAAGTTACCAACATTTATTTCATATATGCATATTCATTTCCAACCATCAGCTTTGTGACTCATCTTCACTTGATATTAAGGCAAGTCAAGTACATCATAGAATATCAGAGTTCACCTTCACTTTCCTGTTTAGTTTGCAGTTTTCCCAGTTCATTTCTATTGCTGATTAACTTTGTATAATTCCGGTATATTTTTAGATATGTATCCATTTTTTGTGTGTTCTCTGTTTTCTATATTGTATATTATCTGTATCTTATGTTTTTTTTATGGATTTGAAGTGAAATAAAACTTGAACTTGAACACATTTAGTACATGTACCTACATCTTTTCTGTTCCACACTGATATCCATTCTTCCCCTCCCTTTCACTCATTCTCCTCTCAGGCCCCAGCCGGCCCCCTCATTGACGACGACGACACCGCATGAGGACAATGTCCGAGACCGGGTCAAGAAGGAGCGCGATGACTTCTTCCGTAAGAGCTCCGAACCAGAGGACACGCCCGTCTTTGGTTATTCAGGTAGTGACTAGAGCCATGCAGATGTGTGTCAGATCAGGTCAGGTGATCGCTTAAGGAACAGTGTCATGTGACAGATCACATGACTGCGCAGTGAACCCTTTGCTCTTTGCATAAGAAGATTGACAAAGAGCAACGTTGTAGGATGGATGCGTTGGGCTTTCTGTTTAATAATGAAGAACCACCCTTTAACTTTTTACCCATTCCGTTGAGATATGCCGTGAAGAATAATGTCACTGGCTTTGTGTGGCTATAATGATGAGTTTGATTGACCATATACAATGACCTTCTGGGATGGGTGCTCAAGACTTAATAAATCCCTAACTTTGTCGGCACCCCAAAGACTTTTTAATTTCATAACCTTGTTAACATAACATCCCAGTGGACTTATTTACTCTGTGCCAGAAATGTCAAGGTATAATCTGTTCATATTAAACCTAAAATATATTAAAATTCTTCGGGCTTATCCTTGGATACAGATATCCAGATTTGTAAAACAACATTATGTGAAATACATTCTGCCCCCCCCCCACCCTTTCCATGCAATTTTAAGTACATGGTATATAATTTAAAAATTATAATTCTGAGATACATTTCAATCGAGATCACAACATTTTCATGTAAACAGACCACACAATATTCATTTCATATGCAACATTCCATTGATTTTATTTTTTTAACTCTGAAAATAATTCATGCACAGGTTAGCCTTAGGAGATGTTATTGTTTATTCCTTCATTTGTTTTTCTTCAAAAATATAATATTGTTGTGCATAAGATAAGAACCACAATGCTCTGTATACATTTATCTGAAAAAAATTGTTTTAAAACCCATACATACACATGTCATGTTGTAATTTATGATACCATTCTTATTTGCTATGCATGCATTTACAGTTGAAACCACAATGCATTTCATTTTAATGAAACCTTAAAAAAATTCTTTGTTCAATTTCCGGTAGACTCCCTTCCCTTGCTTCCATTTAGAAGTTCTACATAAAATCCATCTTGACATGAAAAGTAATGTAATTTATTTCCTCTTCAAAACCTTATAAAACATCTCAGCATTTTCCACCTTCATATCTTCGAACATACTGTACATAATTCTGAAGAACATGTGTGGTGGATATCTAACTTTGTCTTTAAAAAAAATATAAATTCACTTTTCTTTATATTACGAGTTATAAACCATCATCTTGCTTCTAAACTTTTGCATAGTAAATCACCATTACCGGGGTATAAAGGGAACTGCATACGCTAAAGCTAACACTCACATACATTTACAAGCAGCTGACTTAACAAAGTTATAACATTACCTTGAAGTTCATTCCCATTTTTCAGCGCAGCCATTCCTGTAGTAATAGAGCAAAGTGCTGTCTGCAACCCTCTTCATTCCTCCTTTTTCTTCTAACAAATTTCCCATCTTTTCCTTGCACTTTAATTTTCTTTGTCCATATTCTCATAAGCGGAACTAGCTTCAAATGCAACATTGTTAAATGAAACAATGTTGTGCTCTAGAGAAGGATTAGCTTTGATGTATACTAGAAGAAAAAAATATTGCATTATTAGATCATTTTATCAGATTAAAAAGCAATATTTTGTCTTGCTTCTGACAAGAAAACTGGGCTTTTACTTTAAAAATACAACTCTAATGCAACATGTTAGCAACAGTTATACCATGTTATGACATAAAAGCTATTTTTTTTCAAAATTCATATATTCCCTGAACTTCATACTTATGTGCAGCTAAATCTGTCTTTCAAGACTTTCCAAAGGAAATCAATGATTTCTTCAAGAAGGGGTGGTAGGGGTGCTAAAACTGTCACATTGGACATGTGGCTTTTACAGGAAAGTAGCCACCTTTTAACACGTTTGAAAAGTGAAAAAAAGTAAACTAATCTATGTTCATGTATAACAAAAAATTAGTCATGATAATTGAAAGAGACTGCTTACGATAGAGAAACTTGTCCGTCACACAGTTTTATATCATTTCCGCCATATTTAAAGCTTACTTACAGGGTGACATTACAAATTAGGAATGTATGAAATTCCAGATAACATTACACAACTGGGAAGATATATGGAGAGGGTTGTAAATTGTAAATTATTGAAATATTTTACGACTATATTCAGGAAATGGATTGTATGGTTTTGTTCTCGATGTTTTGGTGTGGACGTTCAAACTTAATTTGTGACTAAACAGACTTGTCTTGATGTGGATTATACTGTGTATAACATACTCATAAGGGGTCATCTTTTCTGCCCCAGTTTGGATGTTTTCTATGTTTTTTCGTTACCTACTTACAGTTTTTGTGTCATGTACATTATTGTAGTTTTCGCATCGCTACCCTTTCTAATAATATGTGCGTACATTTTTTATATGGCATTATCATAAGTTAGGAGAAATTATAGTTTCAAAAGTTGTATGGTTGAATTTAGATGGTAGGAAATGTAGACTATTATAATCATAGTTACTTTGATTACTTTAAGATTCAATCTTGTTCAGTTGCTCTGAGAAAACCTCAGTTTATAACTAAGCTTATTTCAAAGCCATGAAGTAAATCTGGCTCTCTTACTCTTGTACAGACAATACATGCAGTTTTCTAATGCATGGTTGTTTATTAATTAATGCAGGCCTTCATATTGCCTTATCTTCATGCTAGTATGAGACCATACAAACTTTGATAACCATTCCATCATGTATGCATTCCTCGAAGCTGTACCAAAAGACAAAAATGCATAAGAAAAATAGCGAATAGCATGTTTTATGATATTACTTTTCAAATCATAAGGGGTTACAAATTGATGATCCAGACTTACATCCTATTCCTAGAGCTTCATTTTTCCAAATGTTTCTTTGATTCTCAAGTTAACAATGGATGGTTTCATTCTTTCTCCTCTTTACATTGATACCCGAAATTCCTGCCTGCGATTTCCTCATTCATCTCTGTTTACAATTTTGCATTCAATTCATGCCATATAATGTCTTTCTCATGTGGAACTACTCTGTGCTGGTAAATAAAAGTGTACCTTGAAATCCACATCCCAACTCCGCTCAGGCATTTGTTTCTTCAAGAGGAGGTAAGGTCCCAACAAACCTCGAAAATCAACAAATCAGAAGAAGAAGGAAAAGAAAACAGAAGAAAACTTTCTTATCTCATGACATACTCTTTCCCTGTTGTGTCTCTATATCTTCTGTAAGGAAAAAATAGCTTTTGAATGACTCTCACATAGAAACCTAGTACTAATCGCTATTAACCAACAGTCAAGTATGCAAATGGGGCAAATTAGATTCTTGTAATTGTATGTTGCTTTTCTATGTGCTGTAGACAGATCATTCGCTTTTGGCCAAAAGTGCTTCGTAAATTATGATTGGACAGATAGGACTAGTAGAGGATAAACAGGTATCTATTCTAAAGTAAGTTATTTTAACCTAGGCTAAGCAAATGGATACCAAGGTTGGGGGGGGGGGGGACCTTAAATGCTTGAGCACCTTATTCGGTGAGCTTAGCCATTTAGTGATTCTCTATAATATACTGTCAAACTGCCTAGGTACATTAAATGTCCAATGTGTTTTACAACAATCATTGGGCTTACTTTCCATAAACCGCTGCTTCATAATTTTCTTTAAATCGATACAAGGGTAGAATAGAAATAATGTCAATTTTATTGCGGGCTGCACTTTATTTTATAAATTTGTTGTTCTGAGGAAAGTTTTTATTTTAACAGATTACTAAAAATATATTAAACTTGTTCTGGCTAGGAAATTTTTAATTTTTTAGAGGCTATGGGCATAGATTTGTACAGTTTACACGGGGTATTAAAGCGTTGTGTGCATGAGGTGGAACCCTTCTTTCCCCTTTGTTTAAAGTGTACAGATTTACTTTCGGTCTGTTATCCTATGCAATTCAACGGAAGCACTTTAATCTGCTGAAATAGCATTACAGATTATTGCAATGAATCAGTATAGGATTTTTGAGAACATTGGCAAGCCCTAGCTTTTGTCGTTATTACATCCTGTCAATTTACAGTGACTTCATCAACATTTTTATTCAGTATAATTTCCCCAACTTTGAAGTAACTTTTGGCTCCAACCTAATAATGCCAACAATTTTTAAAAAGTCTTTTATACATGTAGGATGATAACGGGTCGATGAAACAAAGATTTTACCCAGAAATATAAAGAATCAAGATGTATTCTGTGGCTTTCAATCTACAATTTGGATACCGATTTTTTCGTTGTGGGACCTTGCCTCTTGTGTTGTCTTAATTGTGATGACAATGGTGATATGTACAGTGTACATGTAAGTGTGTATGTTGTCATGGATGTTACTGGTTTCGCTCAACTTATACATTGAACGTCGTTCAAGGACTCTGAAAGTAAAATTTTAGACTTTGTCTGATAGTTCTTAATCTTGGATCATGATTCCTGTGCATAACAATTTGGGTTCACATTCTACGGGTGATGATATACATGTATGTCCAGTATTGCAAGGGGTTACGGAACAGACCAGGAATTGCATTTGGGAGGTGGTAAATGCAAAACCAAGAAGTTTTGGATTGGTTCATAGGGCTAAAGAGGTAAAGAACCACTCAGATTGCAGAACCATACAGTTTAGAAAATCATTTTTAGGTTTAGAATTGGACCATCAATTATCCTTTTCTTTCTGGATGCTTATGGTTTACACTATCATTAATATTTCACATTTTCTTGAATAGAAATGTTAGAGTGATATAACGCAATATCACAAAATCTGTGAAGAAAAAAACTGCAGGATCTTTCCTTTTCAATTGTTATTCACTGTTCTCTCCTTTGCCTTGCTAACAAATCTGTTCTTTATAACCTCAATTTTAAGTCTAAATATCTTCCTATCTTCTCTCTGTTATCTCTTTTTTTCTGTCTCTTCACCCACCCTCTCTTTCTCTCTTTCTCACTCTCTCTATCTTTCTCTGTCCTAATATCTCCCTTTGTTTACTCATGGTGTCTGTCTTTTTTCTAGTATTCACTGATTATCTCTCTGTTACTGTCTCTTTGTCTTTCTCTCTTTTTCTCCTCTTTCCCCCTATCAGGCTGCCCCATTTCCCCTCTTTGAAAACTGCTTTCATAATAGAGAGAAATTGGATTTAAACATTCATTCTTGACTTGTAGCCGAGCAAAACATCAAGCTGTAAATTGCTCTGTAACCAGCTTTTAGAAAGACCATCATCATCACCAAAATAACTTTTTACCATCTTCAGCAGCAGTAGCTTGTAGTTGTATCATAATCATGTCATGCCACTCTCAAAAACTGAAGGGAAGCAGGTTTGTTTTTTCTTCCTCTGCAATTGCATTTTAGTCTTTTTATAGTTTTTATACCAGTAATCATCATTGTTCTTCACTACAGTATGTAGAATTTGCTACATGCATTGGTAGCAAAATGGAAATAGTTGAATACAAAGTGCTGCCTGTTTCTGATTGCATGGAACAACCACCAACTGATAGACACACTGATCTCTAAACCATAATCTAATTTTGCTCACATTCCCCTCGATGAGATATATATATTTCCATTTAAAAGATAATTCAGGACCTGAATGCCATTGTCTCCTTTTCTCCCATCGTAGTTTTATTATCACATTTCCATCATTCCATGGAGACAAAATGTCTTCATACATACATATACATGCATCTCCCACATATCATTGTGTGTACTAGGAAATTTGATCTCACAGGTTTAGCTTCAAAACCTCATGTAGGATGAAACTTACATAGTTAGCTTCTTCCCTTAGGTGGATGCCCCTAGCAACATACCATTATTATACAACCATTCCCTCATTTCATTTCCCAAAATCCTTCTTCAGAAAACAAAATCCATTTGCCATTACTATAAGACATTTAGTATGACTTCTAGAGAAATGTGTATATGAATAGATCTCTAAGGTGTTGCTAGATTGCTACACATTTCCCACAATCCTTTATACCTTACGGACCTGAGCTTTTTACCCATAATACCTTGGCTGAGTCCGCCCGCCCATCCATCCATCCATCTTTCCTCCTCCTCCACGACCATCTTCATGTGGAGTTTGTTGTAGCTGTAGCTATAGCAACGAGGAAGCCATCTTGGTAAGTGCGACCATCTTAGAAAGAGAAATGAAAGTGACTTGTTACACACTGCATGCTCTACTAACTACCTGAGCCGATGACGGTAATGTCTGAAATCTTTTTGATGTCTCTTTTTGTTTCACTTGTCTTATTTTGTTTGTCATGGGTTAATGCGACTGAAATCATGGCGGATAAGCCTTAATTGATTTGTTTTATTAAAGCATGGATAAAATTGTGAGTGGCTAATTGAAACGAAAAGGGCATTAAATATGAGCCCTATCCTTTTTTATGAAACGTATTTGTACATTTATGTAGGTGAAAAGACTAAACGAAAGCATGTTAAAAACGATACAAAACTTTTTAGTTATTGTAAATGATGTTGAAATCATTTTGCTTGGTTTTTATTTAACTTTTATTTGCCTTCTTAAAATATGATTTCCTTTTTCAGTTTGATTTGCATACCAACATAGATTTTATTTTGATTATGATTATTTGTTATGCATTGTCAAAGTAGGAAGCATGCGAAGCCTAAGTAAGTGTCATACACATTCTGTGAGAGTGCATTGTGTGTGTGTGTGATTGTGTGCCTGATTGTGTGCGTGGTTTTGTGCGTTTATTACACACTGGAACTTGAAGATCGGTAGACGTGTACTTGCCATGTTTGCAGTAGTTGTCTTCATTTTTATCTTGAATACTAGTAGTTGGTCGGATAGTTGTGGCACATGATAAAACCTGCCTCAGTAGCATGACAAATTAAAAGTATGAAAAATGATTATCGTAATCAAACTTTAACCTGAATATAATAAGAGAAGAATGGGTAGAATAGGCATGTATCGTATCAGAGTGTTCTTTAAACTACAAATTACATGTAGGTTGCATAAGTAGAGTTCTAAATAATTAGATGAATGGTTAATTCTGACATGTGTGTTTTGTTTTGTTTCATCAATTTCTGTATTATAACCTGCACCCTGATTAATCAATGATTTAATATTGTGCATGCCCTTCAAAACATCAAGCTGGCGATACTTTAATCGGCTATTTTATAGCTCCATTTATCCCTACTTCATGTCATGTGATTTATACAAAAATCCACGTGTAACCGATTACCATGCATGATTCAACAGCTGTGTCAAATATAGAAGCATGGAAATTATTTACTCAATCACACCTTACCCAAGAAACCTTTTCCCAAGGAACAAAAAAACATCCATGATTTTCTATTCATTTTTAGATTTTCTTTTTTTTCTTTTTCAGTTTTTTAAGTGTTAGATTTTCTTTTAAGGGACATGGTGAGTATGTAGTATTTTAGATGTTGGATTGTTTGAGAAATGCAGTCTGTTTTGTTATAAATGAAAAATTGATAGATATTGGACAATGTTTTTAGATGCAGGACAAAATAGTGGAAGAAAGGTGAAATATCTAACAGATATTCAGAATTGTAATTTGATCTTTTGTTTTGTTACTATTGTAGCTGCTGAGGACTTAAAGGGGGATGACAACATGGAGAATCTCTGGAGGAAAGTGGAGCAACCCAACCAGGAGACGGCTCCTTCGCTGGGGACTTCGGAGAGCATGGGAGGGGTGCAGAGGAGACAGAAGAAGAGTGACGTGGATCCGTCCAACAGGAGAAGCTTCAATCTGGATGAAGAGCGGCAACGGCTGGAGAAGTGGCAGAAGGAGCAAGAGAGGATCAGGCAGGAGCAGTACGAGCAGGAGCAGAGGAGACTCCAGGATGAGCAGGAGAAGGATCTCCAGAGGGCCGAGTATGAGAGCAGGAGGAAGCAGGAGATGGAGCAACGTGCCCTGCAGGATAGGCGGAGGATGCTGCAGAAGAAAGCCCAGGAGGATCTGAAGAAGAGGGAGGAAGAGATGCTGGAGAGGGAACGCAAAGAGCGGGAGAGGAGGAGATTGGAGCAACTGGAGAGGGAAGAGGAGGAGGAGAGGAGAAGAAGGGAAGATGAGCGGTTACAAGAGGAACGAGAGGAGAGGGAGCGGGTGGAGAGGGAAGAAAGGGAGAGGGAAGAGGCTGCTAGGAGACGGGAGGAGGAGCTGGTTCTTGTCCAAAGGCGAAAAGAAGAAGAGAAGAGGGCCAAGGAAATGGAAAAGCAGCGGATAAGGGAAGATCGGGAAGCTAGGGAGAGGAAAGCCAGGGAAAAGATAGAAAAGGAAAGGGAAGAATATGATCGATTACTGAAAGAGAGGGAAGAGGAGAGAGAGTGCCTTGCGAGGGAACAGGAGGAACGACAACGTGTTGTGATGGAGCGGGAAGAAAGGCAACGTGAGGCCCGTAAAGAGGAGGAGAAACGTGCCGCAAAGGAGCGCGAGGAGAGACAGCGGGCTGCCAAAGAAAGAGAAGCAAGACTACAAGCTGCTGTTCAACAAGAAGAGAAAGCTCGAGCCAAGAGACCGTTTACTGATGAAGCCATCAGGCCACAGGTCCAGCAGCATCAAGAATCAGCCCCACCTCCATCACGTCAACACCATCAACCAGATGAGGATCTCCTCCAAAGGATCCGGGAGGAAGAAAGGGACCGCATCAGACTTGAAGAGCGGGATAGGCTTCGCAAGGAGTGGGAGCAGCTCGAGCAGGAGAAGCAGGAGCAACTGGAGAAGCAACGCAAGGAACGAGAGGAGATTGAAAAGCTGAGGCGAGAGCAAGCTGAGCTCCAGAGAGAGCGAGAAAGGCTTGCGCTTCAACAGCAGGAGGAGCTTGAACGCTTGACCAAGCAGCGAGAACTCTACTCTAAATCCATGAACAATGTCTTTGACGATGAAGACGTAGAGAGGAAAAATAGCTACAATCGGAGGAAACAGCATGGTGGCTCTGAAGAAGACCTCAGGAAACCGCACTCGTCAAAGCCCTTAGGAAAAGAAATCATGAAAGGGAAGATGCTACCAGAGAGAGACTCCCAACCAGGAAAGTCATACATGGGGAAATACAAAGGTTAGTCTACAAATACTAACTTTTAGAAAACTGGGAACATGAAGAAATTCATTGTCGAATTCCCAGTTTCTGTGCTGTTTTCCAAGTACTATTGATGTCTTTTAATACTTGAGGAATTAAGCTGGGAATCATTCCCTTCCAGGCTGTGGGACCACCAATGTATTCAGTGTGTTGAGGTTAATGACAAAAGTTCATTGACAAAATAGTAATTATAAAATGACTTAATCAGAATCCTTAGAAATTTCTACTGAATTTTAAAGAACTACAGTTACAGTACAAATACCTAAAAACTAAAAATACTTTTGCAAAAGAAATTTCAGAGAGAATGTGTGATAACATAATATTGAGCACAGAGAGAGTCAACTGAATCATGTCAAAATGACCATCAGTAGTACAAGTACTGTGGCGAACATGAAATAATCTGCAACTTTTCATAATTTCTGCAAAACTTTACTGGTCCAAAACAAGTGATCAGTTCCATGAATAATAAATCTGAATGACATCAAAGCCCCACTGCACTACTTAAAGCTACTTGCGCCTTCTATAAAGCAAATAATGCCTAATCTGTGCTTGTTGGTCCCCCATGGTCCTCTCTTTCTTATGTTAATTGAGAGCTGATTTGATGAGATAACCGCCTGCCAGTGACCTTGTAGAGAGGTCTGATTCCTCCTGGCCAAACAAGTGCAGACAGGCTTTAAGACACTTTCACATTAAACAATTAATTCCTTACCAAGTCTCTAGCTAGCATTCATCTTTGATATTTCCAGATGAGAACCTCCCAACAGAGCAGCATTGGTTGGTCGAGGAGGCCAAGAGGCGGCAGCACGGCCCCCTGGTGGCTGGCAAGGTCATCAACTCCATGCCCATCCACCCCAGGACGGACAGTCTGGACCACGAACCAGTCCTGGAGAAGAAGGTCTACAACGTGGAACATGCCGCACCCCCACCGTCTACTAGCAGCAATCATAACAACGCCAATATCCACGAGAAGGACTTCGTGAAAAATGGTAAATTGTCTTGTCACTATGACGCCCATCCTTTAAAGCTTATCTGTACTAGTGTACAGGAGGGATTAGACTGCCCTACAAGGTCACTGACAGGTGGTTATCTCATCAACTCATCTCTCAATTAACATAAGGAAAAGAGGATCATGGGGGACCAATGGTCACCGATTAGGCATTGTTTGTAATGTAGAAGGCCCAAGTAGCTACAAGTTGTACAGTGGGCCTTTAATGTTATCATTCCAAAATTCAATTGTATCCATGGTGCTTTATTGTTACACTTATTATTTTAATAAGGCAATAAACCCCTATGCTTGAGCTAGAAGAGAGTGATGTAAATACATGAATGTTATATCTACAGAAGTAGGCATGTTGGCAGTATTAAAAAGTAATACCTGTTCAAGGGGATGAACTGGTACTATGGTTGGTACCAGTACCCTTATGGTTTTCTTGGCACAGTTTTGTTGTGGATAGGGTAACCTTTGTCTCTTGTTTCATTCCTGAATACAAAAAGCAGCAAGATACAAAGCTAAGTTGGGGCTTTTAGTTGGGGCTCACCACCCCGGAAACATGGGCACTCAAAATCTAAGTCCAGGCCCAAAAGTTTTGATATAGGGCACGTACATACAGTATGTAGGAAAAAATTCCCCAAAATGTTAATGTGGAGCCCTGTTTTAGTCCATAGAAATGATATTGGAATACAAAGTGATACTGTCAAGTCAATAGGGTGTTACTGTTGTCATCTGCATGTTCAAAGAATATAGGATACAGAGTCTTCTTTGCTTTTATTCTGCATAGAACCTGTTGGCTATGAGCAGGAGATCCCCACCCGCATCCCACCCCCAAACCGAGTGCAGTCTGTGCAGGGCTCTGCTCCTCGGACCAAACAACCAACTCACCCCCACGACGAGCCTTCCCCATCGTCCTCCTCCGACACCAACCGATGGGACGGACCTCGCCACCAGTACGACAACCAACCAGAGTTCAAACACGTGCAGCGGCGCATGCACGGCGCTCCTGCGCTGGACGCCGAACGCAAGCAGAAGATGCACAACCGTCGCTCGATGCCTGACCTGACCAAAGATCCGGGATTCGCCGCCCCTGTGACGCGGATCATGGATGACCAGCACATCCAGCGTGGATCCGGAGGGGGCGGGCCAGCTCCGAGGGGCATGGGCCCACCCTCGCCCCACCATGGGCAGCAGAGGGGACCACCTCCACCCCATCATGGGGGACCAGGAGGGGACCAGAGGAGGCAAGGACCAGCACCCGATAGCCTGATCCAGGTAAGTGGGTCCCTTGCTACATGTTTCTATCTTGCTTTGTATAGACCAGTTTGTAGTCTACAGTCTAAGCATGAGTAAACATTACTCATTTTTTTGTTGGAGGTCTGGATTTAAATATTTTGGGACTGTATGCCTGAGCCAGTTGGTAACATTGGGAACTTTTGTAGGTGCTGACAAATGTTTGGTGCCCACATGGTCCGGCTACCTTTTATTGTCAAGCCCTGAGGTAACTTAAGGTCATTTGGTATATCCTTCAAGTTCATGTAGTCTTTGATCATGCATATGCTAACTGTGCGCCACTCAATACAGGTGGAGATACTTTATAGAAAGGAGGAAACAAAAACAAACATTATGGCACCTCGATCACATTGAGAGAGGTTACTTTTTTAAATTGCAAAGTGGGACCTCCGTAGCTTTTAGACCTTCATATTATACAATGGACATGTCACTAGGGAATATGTGAACTATAAACTGGTCTGATATGATTATGCTTCAAGATGCATGTGAAAATGTAATAACACTCTATGCACCAAATTAGTCACACAGTTATTCAACTACACATGTAATATTTTGTCTTAGTTTTCCAATAGATACCACTCATTGTGCACTCTAAAACATCCCCAACTGTGCTGCTAGAAGCGCACTATTCTATTTGTCATTTTTGTATGAACTGTGCATGATCAGTACTTATTGGAATGTTAACATTAAAATGACAAATTCCCTTACAGTATAATGTTGAATGTATAGAAGTGAAACTGATGCTTTCTGTCGATGCTAATGATCTCCCTTTGTATGAAATAACAGTGTAATGTGTTCATGTAACATTGAGTGTTATTTATAAAATCGCTTCTTGGGAGAAACTGATTCATAAACTCATTTTGATATCTGTGAATATGCAATAAAATGGTAGACAGCCTCAGCAGAATACAGATTTGCTGAAAATGACATGGGATTACTTATACAAGATTCTGTTGGGGCCAGTTCTTATTCCATTTTGTTTATCTCCTCATGAATTGAACCAAAATAGTTGCAGATACCATCAATTCGTTGTTCTTTGTCAATCGGCAGAAATATTGTTTGATTCAAGCCATGTGATTTGCCTTCCAGAGAGATTATTCCACTTGATAGCTTTGCTTCCAAACAACATGGAAATATTTTTTTAAAGTAACTTTCAAAAAGTGATATGGTTTAAGACAGGGACCCATTTTAACCTTTTTGACAGGGCTCCATTTTGCTTTTAAGACACCGTACATACACAGGCCTCTTGTTTCTATAATTTCCAAAGAGGCAATTTTCGTAATGTAACCAAATTTATACTTGTTGCCTCGATGCAAATTATTTTGTTCACCTGTTAAGAATAATTGTATATAATGCAATCATGTAATCCTACCTAGCAACAACTGATGTATGCAATCTGAGTTCTGCTTATTGAGATGCATTTATTTGTTACAAGTGAATAAAGTAATTCTGTATCGAGGCGCTTCACAAAGGCATATGCGTAAATTTCACATAAAATAGCCTTTTTAGGGATAAGTAGTAGTTCACATTTGGGATCCCATCCCTCCCATGTGCTTTTGTCTCAATGTCTCCCATTCGATTTGAGCTTTATTTAATGTAAGTATGCTATGTTATTGATGTGACTAATCTTAAACGTAGAACATCCTTCAACGAGCCGCTCAGAAGAAGGCCTATCCCGGCGGTCAGGAGTCTCCGTCTCGGCCTTCCAGCTCCCTCTCCTCACAAAGCGACAGGTAGAGATGATGCCTCCATGCAAGACTACAGCCTTCTCCCTTTCCCCCCCCCCCCTCTCTCTCTCTCTCTCTCTCTCTCCATCTCTCGTTCTGTCACTCACACCCACACAATATATCATCCTACAGCATCCATACTAATAGCTCTCACTACCTGCAGATCGAGCTAACTCGGCCAGTACCAATATTTTGTCCAGATACTGTTGCATAGCATCTTGCTTTTCAGATAATTGCAAATACATGCTGACAAAATAAAAGAAAGAACGCTGCAAAGTTGATGCCTAAGCCACTAAAAACTCTCTACATGTAGTTGCTCTTTTTGCTTCGTATTTTAAAATGTAACCATTATGCAACTGATAGTTTAGGAAGATTTTAGGCAAGGAAAGCTGCTTAGCCTACACAAATACAGTGGATATTGATGTGAAATTAAATAGTTACATCAGCATGTATTGAATAGGTTATATACAGTGTACATGTATTGGGTCCTTCTATCCAACATACGAGAGGGTTCTGTAACAAAACGTGTAGCAATGGTGGAGCATTCCTGTGCAAAATGTTATTAACTAACTCCGTAATCTTTTCCTTTTCTCCTTTAGTAATAGCTCTCTTGGCAGGTGACCCACATAGGTTTTTCTGTGAATGTCGGAGAAGTACATGTAAAGTCATATACCTTTCCCTGCACCAGTATTCACCCAATGGCACTGTTTTTTCCCCATTTTTTCCCTCCAAAACATCAAGATTGACAGATTTGATGGAAAAAAAGAAGGAAATTTTTGTTCAGTTTTGTCGAAAGGGTATTTAGAAAAATCTCCCAAGGATTCAAATAGTCCACCTTTTTTTATCTCCTCCCCCCCAGCCTCACGATCATCGAAGAGCGGGTCCCAAGAGCCCGCCCGCTCAGGTAAGGGCCAATCGGGGCCCTCCCTCTTCCTCTTCCTCGCCCCAAGGGCGTGGCCCACCTAGACAACAGCAACAGCCACACCCGCAGCGGCCGCCACAGCAACATGCCCCAGGGAGGGGTCCTCCGGGTCAAAGGGCGTCGGCCTTCCAACAGCCCAGTAAGAAACCCCCTCCCGGCCGGTCCGTCAGCGGCAAGGTCTCGTGCTCCAATTGTAGCAAGTCGCTGGGGAGGGGTGCCGCCATGATCATAGAGTCTGTGGGTCTTCACTTTCACCTAGAGTGCTTTAGGGTGGGTAGTTTTTTTTTTAGTGTGGCCTTTACATTTCACTACTCCCAAATACTTTAATACAATTGTGCTGTTTTTTGTAGAACATTCAAGTAATACCCTCGGCAAAAAAAAAAAGAAAAGTGGACAATAATACACACTATTTATAGGTCAGATTTTCAAATAACGATTTAATATAAACTTATCTTTCATATATCAAAAAAGAAAAAATGAATTGATCATCTTTAAGAGGACATGCATTTGGAATCGTACAATTCATGCGTGAGTGAGCATAGCCATTTAACAATATATGAGTCTCTGACAAAAATATTGCAAGAGGGGGGCATCAGGCCATTTTAATGTTGATGAGCACTGGAGGTTTCCTATGGCTCATCCACGTTCTTGGGTGGTCTGGAGAGGCATCTTGACCACGCTTGTCAAATTCATGCAGTCCTGAGACTACAGCTGACATCCAAAGCTCAATCCTCATTGTTTCTCATTCTTTGCTTTCATTGTTGAACCAAAATGTCTTACGAATGCACATGTTCATTAACATTTGAATGACTTCTTGCTCACTTTCTCAAAGAAAGTGCCCGTCCAAGCGTGAAAGTTAAGAATTTGATCTAAATTGATGTTGTTAGAGCATTAATTTTTCTCGAATATCATACATGTATTTTATTTTATTGGTTTATATGAACATTTTAACCCTATGTCAACTGGGGGGGGGTCAATTTGACCCCCCCCTGTAGAAATTTCGCGACTACTCCGAAACCGCGGCAGATATAACATTTTCCTTTCACGACTTTTTACTTTCGAGTCTTACGCATCTTTTAAAACAATTTTTTCGAAAATCGGACCTACGGTTACAAGGTCACATGACCTTTTGTCTTTGCATGTCAGCCCGAAAATCGCTCATTTTCATGATTTGTGTACAAAACATATGTAAAAGTCATTTTTCCTAAAAATAGATAAAACATTGGTTATTGAGTCTTGTTTAAAGTTTAGATGTTTGTTTTGGGGTCAAAATAGTTGAATTGTAGTTATAAATGAAATAAAACAACAAAAACAATAAAATACATAAGTTAAAAAAACAATGAAATACATAAGAAATTATCAAAACAAGAGATAACATAAGGAATAACCTGGCTCTTCCAATTTTTTGTGTTGTATTATTATTCCAAATGGTCTAATAAATATATGTAGTGAAAAAGAATACTTAAATATGAATAATCTATGATTTATGGGCAGAAATGTGAATTGTATGACCTTATTTGCATAAATTAGCATAAATATGCAAATGAGTGAATTTTTCAAAAATTTGAAATTACCATAGTATTCTTTACACTTCACTTGACATGCATGCAAATTTTCGCGGCGATCGGCGGTGAAACGGCCGAGATCTTAGGGGGGGGTCAAATTGACCCCCCCCAGTAAAAACCTGGTCTGAAATAGCCCAGTTAAGATAGGGTTAAACAAGAAAATGTGTCCACTTTTCTTATTTTTGCTGAGTGTAGTTTTGTGATAGTACACACTAATCGCATCTCCTCTGTCTAAGACGAGTATTGATTTTTGTCACCATGAGCTGCACCAACACCGCACATTCAATGCCATAGTTGGTACCTTTTGGGGATTCTATCCTATCATTCTTGGGTACCTTACTACATGCAGGTTGCACCTTTAGCCTACACTATTGCACCGCAAAGCAATTGTTGGTACTTTCAGTTTACCAACCATGGTTGGTACCTTTGGCGATTCTATCCTATCATTCTTGGGTACCTTACTACATGCAGGTTGCACCTTTAGTCCACAATTTTGCACCGGCAACACCGCACAGCAAATTTTGGTACTTTCAAGGAAAACCCTTAATCTCTGGGCACCTACTGCTAATATTAAAAGGGACTAATAACACTTTTTGCAGTTTTATAAACAACTTATATTTCTTCAAAAAACGAGGACAAACTCAGTAATACAGTAATGAAGCCTTAAATAGAAAGTGGTCACAAATAGCCACTGTTGTTCTACAAATGCTATTTGTTTGATGTGAGCGTTTTACTGCATTCATAATTTGGACAATGACTACTTTAGTGCACATAATGTTTTCAAAGCTTACTCAAATTGAAATGCTTGCTAGCTGGAAAAAAGCTCTTTCATTCCTTGCAAACAAAATTTGTATTTTATAGCAAGTTTGTGTAATTTTTCGATGTTATTGCTTTAGTTAATCATTAGCTTTTTGGCATTTTCGATCAGTCCTTCAACATTCAATTTAGAGAATACATTCAAAGTTTATGCTCACCATTTTCCAAAACAAATGACTGTACTAAAGCAGATATTTTCTTTGTATCTTATTTCATACATGTTTATTATGCAGTGTAGACTTTCCCCTCTATATGGCGTAACATAGATACACTGTCAATTACTGGCAGCAAATAGTTATGCATTTTAAATTATGTTTACCAGTATGCACTTTCTAATTTCTATAACATGTGCATCTTTGTAGCAAATTATTAACAGATCAGTATCCTCTTCTCTTTCTCAATTTCTGTCTTTCTCTTTCCCTTACCCATTCTCTCTCTCGCTCTCTCGCCCTCTCCATCTTTTTCTTTCCCTTTCTCTCTTGCTTGCTTTTTTATTTGTTTCTCTTACTCTGTATTCTATTTTTCCTTATTTCAATCATTCTCTAATTGTTTTACACCTCTTTCTCTGTCTTTCCTTCCCTGTACCTTACTCTGATCTGTACATTTTAATCTGCAAGTGCTCTTCAATGTTAGTACAGAAATGTTCATCATATTATTTTAGAAAAAAAAAAAAAAAAGGAATCAGAAAATTTCTGAGAAAGTCAGTGCAATGCTGCAAAGCCACATTCAAGCACATTCCCCCATAAAAATTACTTTACTGAATCCCTTGTGTGACATTAAACAAAAATGCTTTTGATGAAAATTTACTTCTGTAATATCCCAATACATGTGTGCTACAACACTGCTTACATAAGAAACAGCACATACTGCTAACAACTAAATTATTCATACCCCTTGTAAATTTGATGGGTTTTTCTTTTCCTTTCCGTAACTTGAGAATGAAAGGTGGACTGGTTGAATTAGGGCCTTTGTTGAATACTTTTATATGTCACGTTCCCAAGTAACATAAATCGGGACAAATCAATTTTTTCTCATACCGGTACTTAAATAAAAATTTAAAAAACTTGGTCAGGGTATGAATAATTTAGAAGTTAACTGTACAGTAAATTAATGGCATTGAATCATGCACCTTTCTGTTAAAGCAAGCTTTTTAAAGAAATGTACAGTTCATTTGCAGAGCATTCAAGCACTAAGGGAAAATGCTTGCCTTTTTAAAGTATTAGCTTTGTCACAGTTCAAAGAATGATTGCTTTCTTCCCAAATCCACCCTATTTCTTTGATCTTGAACTTTCTCCAAGGAAATTAAAACTATTTAAATATCAGTACACTTAGTAGTAGAGTGACATGATAATATGTACATGTAGATGTTTATCTAATTCTAAATCCCTGCATGTTGCCCCCTTTATCATTGATTTAATAAGGAGTTTGTACATGTACTGTCACATACATATTTGAAATTATTAAATTAATGTACATTGAAATATAGAATTCAGATAAAAGAAAGACCAGAATTATGAAATAAAAGGGATTTTACCAATTCAGACATGGTCAGTTTTTAGCTATGTGGCCTTTTAACAGAATAACCCAAAACATTCAGATCAAAATATAAATTGTTGCTGTTGACATGATTGAAGCCATTATTTTCAGCATAAATCTAATTTCATTCTGATTCTACTGCTTCCTTGAATATTCATTAATGTGACATTTTTCTTTCCTTGGTCCCATCTATACAGTGCTGTGTCTGTAACATCCAGCTCGGAAATGGAACTAAGGGCACTGATGTCCGGATCCGAGCCAGCAAGCTACACTGCCAAAACTGCTACAGCAATGATGCTGGTAAGATAACATTCTCTTCTCTCTTTAAAAGCATCGTTTAACAATGTTAAATCTGAGATGCATGGCCCTACGTGTTATCAGTGTCTGTGATATGGTGTAATATTGAAGCCCTAAACTAATTGCGCTTCAAAATGATCAAAAAGTGCCTCAAAAAATAAAAATCTTCGAGTTACCGGTTTTACCAAACTCATTTCCCCCAATAGACAGTAGTGTTAAAAAAACTGTTAGGAAAACGCAAAATTTGATTTAGATTTCCAATCATAAATATCTTGATAATTGGACAGGCGATCGGCTTGTAAAAGTCATTGGATTCCTGACTGACCTAAAGATTTATAATTATGATTGCAGCATGAGCTAAATCCAAGATTTTGTTTAGAATCTGAGGCAAAGATACCCAATCCCTTTAAAGTCCATTTAATTGTGATTTTAAAGTGATTTAATTGAGGCTTGGTTAAG
Source organism: Strongylocentrotus droebachiensis (assembly GCA_035222895.1). Lineage (NCBI taxonomy): Eukaryota > Metazoa > Echinodermata > Echinoidea > Camarodonta > Strongylocentrotidae > Strongylocentrotus > Strongylocentrotus droebachiensis. The sequence goes on from JAVYIG010007989.1 coordinate 60,105, forward strand.
ATCACATCTACATGTCTGTCTGAAAACTTCATTATCCAAAGAAGTACAACATTGCGTATTGATAGGCTGGTATTAATGATAACCACTTACATGTAACTACTGAAAATGTAACGTGTCTATTCACTATCTTCCTTGTAATTTTAGAGTTGTGCGAAAAATTGTACAAAAAAGTTTTACAAAATGAAATTTACATTGTACATTGAGTTTTGTGACTAGAATCCATGTAAATAATATAAATTTACATGAATGTGTATACAGCCTGACCTTGGTTCTTTTTGTATGATTTGTTTTTTGTTTTTTGTTTTTCAATAGAAGTCTTAATGTGATTTGTTTGTTCCCTTTTCTTCCATTTCTCTCCAATGCCACAGGATTCGAGTTCACTGAAGTATGACAGTGACGACTTGTGATACAATCATCCCTATCAGCAAGATTTAGAAAGTATGAGAGAGAAATCGAGAGTGAGAGTGAGAGAGAGAGAGAGTGAAAGCAAGAGAAATAATGAGTGAGAAAGCAGATAGAGCTGTACAGATATAAGAAAGAAGAAGGATAGCGGGATATATACCCGGTAGGATGCGACCGTCATTGTTGGTCAAACAGTTTTTGAGCGTCATGTAACGCCTGGCTGGAATGCTCCCCAGGGAGTGGAGATTGTGCACACATTGTGTGCGGGTAAGCACTGAATCCAATGACCGGGGTAATAATATATTTTTGTAAAGCGCTTAGAGACATTTGTATTTAGCGCTATATAAATTAAATTTATTATTATTATTATCTTAGTTGTCATTTGTTAACTGTACAGAAATGGAACATTCATCATTCGTTGCTCTCATAGCTGATTATGAACGAGAGGAAGACATATAAGAGAAGAGAAGAATAGCTGGATTTATCTAACTGAGCTTGTCACATTTAACTGTACAAAAAGGAATCATTCATAATTTTTTTGTTAGCCTGCTTTAGCTTCTCCACATACTTTGTTACTCTTAATGCAGGGCTGCCCAGATCCTTCAACGTATGCTGATGAAGAATGTGTCAGTATGAAAATGTTTGTATTAATCATCATTATCATCATTAACCTTTGGAAGAATGTGATTTAGGAAAGGAAGAATCGTATTAGGAGTCAGATGGTAATTTGCAATAAGATTAATGATATTCCCCAGTGTGGTTTAAAACCATAATAATGAAAAGAAAATAACTGAACTGGCTCTTCTCTTCCTGCCTCTAAAACCTTAAAATTCTTGCGGTAAAGTATGTGGATAAGCTAAGCCCTGTTATTATGCATTTTGAGTGGCTGCATTTTAAAAGTAAATGTAAAATGTCTTCTTTCATAATGTGACTGAAGTTTTGTGTGTAAGATTTGAACTTTGAATTTGAAATCAAATTTTGTATTCAGAGAAGTATTCAGAGAGAAAAAGAGAGAGAAAGAATTGCTTTGAAATGCTTTTAAAGAAACATAATACTGCTGTTGAAATTTGCCTTGAGCTATATAATCAACCGTTTGAAATATTGTTATCGTATTCAGAATTACACAATCATAGGTACCGGTATTCAAATCTTTTTACTACATAAATTCAGATTTTTAAAATCAAGTTCTTTTTAATCACCATGCCATCACTGAAATTTCCAAAAGTATCATAATTGTAAACTATTTGTGAAAAGAAAAGTGATTTTAACAAATGAATCATTCAGTAAATCTTCACTGCCTGCAGGAAGAATTTTAATCAATTTTTTACCTTTGAATTTTGTAGCATTTGTACTTAGATTTTATAGATGTAAAGCTGGTGTTTTTAAAAAACTTTTTAATGTATATTCATCAAAAGTATATAACTATATCATTATCCTGTACTGTTCTTTTGCAATTGGTTCAGGGAATTAGTTGATACCAAAAAATAAACATGGCACGGTGTAATATGGAAAATAATGAATTATGTACTTCTTTTATTGTATACAGCTCTATAAAATTTCAGTTAGTTTGTTTTTAATATTAAAGGCTTTTCATTTGTTGAATATTTCAAGGAGATACATGTAAAAAGTAGCCATGCTGATAATCAAACTGTAACTTTCTTCTCCAGACATATATAGTTGGATTTTAATTGCAAAGATGAACAAAGGGACATGAAAGTAGCTTATGAAAATGATATTGTTTAGTCTATCTGCAATTAATGGTTGCAAATGCATGTATTTTAGTGTGTGATATGTTCTTTTTACTTGTCATTATCATACTGTATGTAAAATTGAGTTTTTATCTTTTTTTTACAGATAATGTTTTATTTCTCTGTCATAAGACACTTCATGTTTGTTTGGTGAAAACTTTTCCTTACTTGTATTTTTATTTGATTGATATGTTTTTATATATAGCAGTATTTTTCTGCTCTGATTTGTAATTTGAAAGCGCTGATTTGTAAATATTGTTCCAGTAAGCGTATTTTACGTATTGAATTACAGAGACATAATGAAGGAATTAGTCATTTGTTTGTATAGTCTTCCCTTACGAGGTTCCAAAGTTTTCAGGAAATTATAAAAATTGATTGAATTTGTTACATCTCACCGATTATGATTTTACAGATAAGGGTATTGAAACAATGCTCGAGTCTCTGTGTGTAAAATGTGATGGATTGTAGTCTTATTTCAGACATACACCAAGAATAAATTGATTGCAGATTATCATAGAAAATTATTAATTTTCATCAAAAAACAATACCAACAATAAACCCCGATCTAGTATTTATATGTCTTGTTTAATCTCTAATTTTTAAAGAGACCAATGCATTTTATCTAGTCTGGTTATTTTAGAATTAATATATTGTTTAAATAAGTTTGATAATTATGTTGGCTGAAAGAACTGAAGAGATTTATATGTTAGTGTGTAGGAGAACTCTGATATACACCGTTGGTTTATAAATGTGTATTCAACGATATCATTAAAGAAAAAAGAAAGAACAAAAAACCTCATTAACCATAGAAAAGCTCAAACACACTCACTTTTTTCTATAACATGCTCATAATCGTCTGGGTAGATTTTTGAAAATTTGGCTAAAATCTGCCATTGTACCTTCCAGCTACCACTGTCATAGAGCACATTTATATGGTTTGGTATCAATTATTGGGAACTTGCATGGTACTCCTTCCTCTAGTATAGCACACAAGTATTCACTATCAAAATGCCTCTTACTCCATCCAATTTTTTAATCTTCTCTTCTTTACAAGTCCTCCCGACTGTGTAACATTTGTGAAAAGTCGATGGAAATAAAGTGCCTTTGTTTATACTTGGTCTACATAATGCGGTAATACTTACAATTTTACTATCATGTTTTGTAGTGTATTTTAGTCACAAGTATTCGCAGACAATGACATGTGTGTATAAATATTGATAAGATGTGACTTGCAGTCCTTTTACATCCTATAAAAGGGACAACACAGATGTCTTTTGATATTTATTATGTTTATTAATCACCATACCTGTGTAAAAAGAGATTTGAATTATATGGGTGCACCTTTTGTATAGATAAAAAGCTTTTCTATTAAAAAAGAAAACTTAAGATAGAAGAAAAAGTATCTTACATGCATTTTTTCAAATTGTAATAAAAATCAAATGATGATCGGTGAGAAGGGAAATGATGATCTCATACTGTTATTCTTTTGATTGTGTTTCCCCCTTTATTATTGTATATGAGATGAATGGTATGGTGGTGGTGGGGGGGGGGGGGGGAGGGGGAGGGGGGGTTTAAACAGTTGTGACATTAGAACAAACAAAAAATTACCAGAATTTTACTTACCCGTATTCATTTTTTTTTGGGGGGGGGGGGGGGGGGGGGGCAACAAAGTTATTGCAATTTGTCCTTTCTTTGTGCAAACTGGTCGGAAAACCATGTGCAGAGCTGCCAACTAGTACGGATTTCCCGTAATTGGTACGGAAATTAACGACCATTACGGAATGTTGTTTAAAATTACGGATTTAATTTTTTTTTTTTTTTTTTTTTTTTTTTTTATATATATTTTTTTTTCCCCCCATTTTTCCTGGAAGACTGTGTTGTGATGATATGAAACTCATTATTTAACAACTTTGTGTGAGTAAAATCACCAAAAATTTCAGATAATCATGTGTCTGTGCAATGTTGGCGTGCCGTTTTTATTAGAGTCATAGCGCCGCATAGCAAATTACTGATTTATACCCAAAATTACTGATTTTGAGCCTTGTGATTACTGATTTTCTGTTCTGGAGGTTGGCAGCTCTGCATGTGTGACCGCCCCCCCCCCCCATTCAAATGTACAAGTAATGCCCATGTACAGAGATATATGAGAGTTGACTGGTGTGAGAGTGTGTACAGAAGTTTAAGATCCACATCTCCCTCAATTTTTTTTTTTTTTTTTAAAGAAAGAAAATTCAGACTTCAGTTCATAAACTGGGAAATCCAATTATTTACAATTAAATATAGTTTTGTTAAGTTTAATTTTGTTTAATTTTGAACTTAAAAGCACCTGGAACTGCCTCCCTACTATATTCTCAGACTGGCATATAGATGTACCTGTAGCTCAGAATTGTTATCGCCATTTATATAAAGTTGAATAAGTTGATCTAGGAAAAGGAAAGGAGAAATTGAAACAATTAAGTCTATCTATTGTATAGAGTTCTCCCTTAATTCCTCTGTCATTTTCACCTCTGAAATTTTGCTTGTGACATGCCCCTTGTAGCTTAGCCATTATAAATCTTGATTAATCAACTTTATGTACATTAGTTGTCGCTTTGTTGGGCAAGCCTCTGTCAAGCTTTTTAATTTTCAAGAAGTATGCATGAAAATAATAAATGGGTCTAAATGGGTCGAAGGTTGGAATTTAGTTAGTATGGGAAATTGACCAAAGAACAATTGTTGCAGATAGTTTTTGATGATGCATATTTCTATATACAGGTATAGAAAAAAATGAACCTCTCTCTGTCTGTACGTCTCTCTCCCTTTCTGTCTCTTTCTCTCTGTCTGTCTGTCTGTCTATCTCTCTGCAATGTTCCCTAGACTCTAGTACACCTACATTGCATACTGTACATGTACAAACTACATTTTGTCCCTTTTCAGTTCAAAACCTTGCTTTCTACTGTTATACAGTAATGTTTACATAATATATGGAGCACAATTAGTTTCTGTAGGAGTTTTAATTAACATTTTGTAAATGAATCAAGGGCATTTATTTTTACATGATAACAATTTTCATATTTCTCAAAAGTAAGGATATATATATCACAAGTATTAACACAATGATGCTGATGATACACTGTGATGGACCAACTTTTAAATTGAATAAATGTCCTAATTCAAATCTGTAGCCAAAGCTAAAAACAAAAACGGTCCTCAGATAACAAAACTTTCTGACATCCACCATCAGGGGGGTGTTTCACAAAGATTCTAAGTTGGACTTAACAATTATGAAAAGCTGTAAGCATCTTAGAAAACAATTTATAGAAATTTATTTTAAAGGCATAAAATGTTGATTAAAATCATTCATATTTTCTATTATCAAGGAGATTTCATGTTCTTGATGTGGAATTTATGTAAAATACTTCAATTTTTGCTTTTGAATATATTTTATTTTTAAGGCTACAAATGGCTCTCCATAATGTTTAAGTCCAACTTAGTGTTAAGTTTATCATATAGTAATAATATCTTGTGATAAAAAAGGTGTTATTTTAATAATGCAGAACAACATAACATAACATTGATATTTTGTATACAATGAGCAAGTATTGACAGGACAAAAGTCAGCATTTTTTACATAGGAAGGAAGATAGCAAAATATTTTGTTACAAATGCTTCTGGGATGGAAGAGATTTAACAAAAATGGTGCTGAGTCTCTCTCTCTCTTTATATATTCAATTTCTTTTCACCAAAGCGATTTAAAAGAATATAACTTACATACAAAGAATAGAATGCATACATATACATTAGGGCTGTGCACAACAGTGTAATGAGGTACCCGAGTACACTCCCAGGCTCACAAGCGAATACTCGAATATTCGGACGCCATGTTTGTTTATAATTTTTTTTTAATTTTTGATTTTTTTGTTGATTTTTTTGATTTTTTTTAATTTTTTTTTTTGATTTTTTTTTTTGCCACCACCATACATTCCACTGGAGCAGTGTCCCAGTTCTGTCGCCGAAAACGCATGCAATTTTACTTCGAGTTGCAGTTGAAGGCGCCGATTTAATAATAATAATAACAGTAAACAATGCTGTTTTAAAAACCAATTTGGTCCCAGTTTCTGAGTGGTGGGTTTGACAGTGCTTGAGTTGGGAAACATTATTACTGACGGCACCATGCAAGCGGCCGCCGCTCAGCCAGGCACGGGGAAGCGTCGGCCTGGACAGATTTTTTTTTTTTTTTTTTTTTTTTTTTTTTTGCGGCCAAATATTCGGGTACGAAAAATCGTACCCGAGTAGTTGTCAACCGTGCGGGTACTCGAGCATTCGACTACACGTCGCAGCCCTAATATACATTGGTACAATATCATAAAAGTTGCTTGGCAAGTAGTAGACAAGACATGAGAAAGACATGTTCCTGAGAAAGATAAGAATGTAATACAGAGAAAAGGAATTCATGATCATCATAATTATTAGTCATACTTTCATTCTTGTATCGTACATCTCTTCATAATACATCGGGGGTCACCTGATCTCGACGTGGCATGGGATTGGCTGGAGCAAATTCACTGCTTGTCAAAGAAAAGGAATTCATTTTCATAATCCTTCTTTTATTCTTGTTTCATACATCTCTTCATAATACTTCATCACCTGATCAGTCAGCCTGATGACATCAGGGGTCACCTGATCTCGACTAGGCATGGGATTGGCTGGAGCAAATTCACTGCTTGTCAAAGCTCTGCCGTAGATGTACCTCAATTCCTCCACCAAACCCTCAGCGGGGTGAACCCATTTCTTCACCATGTCCGCAGAAGAGCTCCACTTCAGCATGGTTTCATTGTATGGCAACCCTATCGCTTCACAAAACTTTGGAATCATTTCGGCAGGCTTCGCCAACAAATCGTCTCCATCTATCACGATTGGGTCACCTTCAAAGTTTTCCTTCACGTAGTTCCAGGTTTCGTGAATGCCCCGGAAGTACAAACCAGCACTATCGAACATGACGTAATCTCTTTCGATGTCGAAGTCGTTCTCACTCATTGTTAGTTTGGAGGAGTCTCCCTCAGATTCGGAGGCAAACTTGGCGGTATTTGCAAATGCGATCTTGCGAAAGGAATGAAAGACTCGGAGGGGGTGGCGAATCAGGAACACGTGTTTGTACCCTTGAGGGAGGTATTGGAGCCTTTCTTTGTTCATTGCTTGGGCCAGGTCCTTCACAAATACGCAGGGGCTTGCAGCGTCTTCAAGGAGACGTTTGATAGATCCATACCTACATGTACAAGTTCATAGCAAATGAAAAAAACAATGTATTTTAGTTTGTAAATCATTTTTTAATTTAAACACGAGGAGAATATGTACAACATATGTGAACATATACCCACAACCTTTAAAAAAGGGGGTGGGCGCGGCTGGGGTATAATAATTCACCTTTTCAAAAGCATAATTAAAACAAAAATTATGGCATGAAACAAACAACATTGCAACAAAAGAATATTAGAACCTATAGCTATTAGGTCTACAAAGGAATTGGAATGATGTTTTACTTTAAACAAACTTCTTGTCATTTGCATATGCGCATATTGCATGTTAATTGTAATATGAGAGATTGGTAATGATTATTCATGGACTTTGGTACCTCATTTTTGGCAAATCTTTAATATTATTTGACCAATCAGAAAACATACAGTGAGTATAACAATCAGATAATACACAGAGATCTCATAATACATGCAAACAATTTTTAGGAAAGTGGAGAGGAGAGAGAGAGAAGGATACAATCTGCCGAGTGCTGGCATGGTCAGGGTCAAAAAGGCAATCGAAATTGCTAGTTGTATTACTCGAAAGCATGTCATGTCACCCCTTAAAATGTATTTTTGGACTTACGCAAGGCGTTCTGGATGAACCTCACACGAATACATATTCCCAACCACGGATGCTGCTTGCTCAAATATCTTTTCATTTCCCTCATACTCGAGCGGTAACGGAATATTGTGCTTGGCTGAAGCGATGATTGAGATTGCCCTGCAGTACGAGAATGGCTCGAACCACACCGCACTGTCCCCCGGAACTCCGGCGGCGATGCATTTGGTCAAGGCGGTCGAGACAGACCGGGGTACTGACCACATGATAGTACGACATTTTTGTTCTTTTTCTTTCTCACTGGAACATTTTGCCTCCTTTGATGAATCCGAAGATCGTGACATGATTGCTTTAATTCACTTTAGCCGTTTACTTCTTCAGAAACGGTTCTACATAGATCTAGCAGACCGACTTGTTTAGTCATCAAATTGTCGCAACAGAGATGTATAGCCAAGGCCACGCCTACTTCTCGCTAGTCTGCAAGCGCAGACTTTATTTGTTGTTGAAGGTGTTTATTTATTTATTTTTAATTTTTAGGGTAGGGATCTAAAGGTGGCAATAGATTCCGAAGGTAGTGCCTAATCTTTCTTTCTTCGATCCCCCTCCCCCATATCTCTCTCTCAGTCCCTTTCTTTCAGTATCTTTTATTCGATCCCGACCCTATTCTAACACAATTTCCACAATTTCAGAGAACATTAGTGCTGTCAAAATCGGCAAGTTTTGCCATAAATTGACAATAAGAAGGTAGGGCCATAAATGTACTTTCAAGGTAATGAAACGGAAAGACACAAGATAATCTGCTATTAATCAGTATAATGGCAGAAATTACACTCCTGGGCTGTGTCGTTTGTTAATATGATCTTTGAGTGTTCAAGTACTAAACTCATGTAGGCACGCAAAAGTGTAATATAAGGACAAAAAAAATATCACATCCGAACAAAACATGATTTATTACAAAGTTCCATTTTAATGGTACAAAAGCAGACAAATTAAATATTTATCTAATCCTGAGGTCTATTACCTCGACAAGGATAAAGAACGTTGAGGGCTCGTTCAGATACGACACTGCTTTTATGTGTCAATGAATGGCTACGGCACGCAACAAAGGTGCTGCGCGTATTCACTGAGCTTTGTGTTATACGATACAGAAATGTGATGCGTTTTACACTTTGTCATCATAAAACAGACGCTTCGGTTTTACCGCGTCGTAACTGATCGAGGCCTTAATTTACAACACAGAGGCAAAGCATTAAATATGAAATTATCTCAATACACCCTTTTACGGTTACAAGAGTGCGCATGCGCAGACATGGGCGCAATTTTAGTTTAGGAGTACTCGTAAATTAAAATGGCGCCCATGTAAATATGATGTGGGCGCACAGCGCAGGCAGTGACGCAACAATACATGCGCATCTGAAAACATTGATAACGCAATGTTTACGCGCAATTTAAAATGGCGGCCTTACCCGAGAAAGGGGTGTATTGATAAAGTGGAATACAACTATAACACAAAATGCATAAAAGCATTACAGAGGGTATGGAAATTTGGGTCAGGTTCTTACACAGGAAAAAAAATGGGGTAAGAATAAAATTACTTCAGTGAGGACAGTGACATGCTTCACATAAATCGTCCAACATGGTAAAATGGTACTTGTACAATTCTAAATTATTTCATGGAAAATACATTTAGAAATACATGTACATTGTATAGTCATATCACACGTTTATCCAACAGGCTTATAATGAACCAGCTTGTGATATATTGATGTGGAAATTAAAACAATGAGGCGTAATTAATAGGAAACAAATTGATCCAATTTTCATCAAGAAAACGAAAAAGTGTAAACTTCACAGTGCTAACTTTCTATGTCCATGATAGATATGTATTGAAGCTGCAGACCTTGTGTGCACCATCTCCATTCCCTACTAGACAACCCTTCCAACCCTTAAACATATCATTCCTACATCAAATCTGGGATAGTAATCAAATATGAGAATCATATTTAGTCTTCATAACTGTTATTTATATGTTTTTAATCACGACTGTCTTAATCGGCAATTTAACAACTCTAGACAAATTATTATTTCATAGGTAAAGATTTCCATGTGTGATAATAAAATACCGGCTTTTACGGACGCCTTTTAAAAACTGCTCTGTATAAAGTACAATATTTGGGTGCCAGATGGATTTACATTCCAAAATAAGGATTCATTCCTTTCTCTAATTTTTTATTAGACACCCTCAAATCGCTCAATTAGAGTATGGATTAATTCCTTTCTCTAATTTTTATCAGACACCCTCAAATTTCTCAATTAGAATGAAAATTAATTACTTTCTCTAATTTGTATCAAAACACCCTCTAATCTCTAAATCAATCCACAAAATGAATCAATGTTTTGGTAACATTATCGTTTCTTCACTTGCAAATATACCAACTGCGTTATCATTCTGAATCACTGATTCGTGAACAGGAAAGGCAGCTAAAAAGAACAATATCAGTATCACTAGTTTTGCGGAAATACTGTATAAGCCATTATTTTCTTCTTGATCTTACTCTGCCTCCTTTACTCCAGAAGATTCTTGCAGATGAAAGGGGTGTGTGTGTCACAAAGGACGTATTCATGAACATATTTTACATAGAGACATCATCGTGGATTACTAAGGAACAAATATTTGTTGTGAGTTGTCATCTGAGTGAAAATTAAAACAGGCAGGATTTGTACTTATGATACATGATCGCGCATCCAACGTCAACTTCATTCATGTGCCATTAAATATGCGACCCTACAAAAATTTGCAATTTCGCAAAGACAAAACCATCAAGAAAATAACGGCTTATACAGTACTACTGTTCATTACACCTGCATCCGAACATATATTCATAAACATAAACCAACATGTAAAACTCTTTTTTGGCAAGTAGTATCATCAGCTTGAAAACATCTTGGCATAACCTTCCTTTTCCTTCTTTTTCCTCTCTTGGATGACAGCCTTTGCCTTCTTCAGCTCAGTCTTTGCAGCTGCAAAACAAAAATACATTGACATTACTTTTCACCTCTTATTCACTTGTTACAAAATATATAGTTCTTCCACCAACGTCCTACATATCAATTTAATTTCTAGGAATCTGAACATTACTTTTCACCTGTTAGTCACTTGTTACAAAATATATAGTTCTTCCACCAACATCCTACTGATCAACTTAATTTCTAGGAATCTGATCATGATTTTGGATACCGGTTCTTGCAAGGTAATTTATATGTTCTAATATCTCCAACAATGAAAGATGGAGTGCCCGGGTAAACTTAGAAGTTAGAGTGAAAGTGGGTTACAAGATATAGATAAATACTTCTGGAAATGAATCATGTGAAGAGCGCTTTAAGGTAATTGTGAACTTTAGTTAGTGAGCATGTAAAAAGGTGCATGAACATTCAGAAGGGACGGACACTCCAACAGAGTAGATTCAAATTGAGTCCAAGCAGCAAAACAGGGAATTCTCCTCTTTAAGTAGCAACAACAGTGTATATATCATCTATCGCCATCAATGATTTTGTTGTTGTTTTCTTTCCATTCTATTATTTTCCCTTAATAATAATAATAATAATATATCCGCTTTTATATAGCGCTTAATACATCTACGATGTCTCTAAGCGCTTTACAGATATATTATTAACCCGGTTATTGGATTCAATAATTGCCCGCACACACTGTGTGCACAATCTCCACTCCCTGGGGAGCATTCTAGCCAGGCGTTACTTGACACTCAAAAACTGTTTGACCAACAATGACAGTCGCATCCTACCGGGTACCAATTTAACACATTGGTGGTGAGTAGCAAGTGCAGGTTAATATCTTGCAGTACCGGTATTGAAAAGTAGAACATGCATACCTTTGTTCTCTGGCTCTTTTGATAGTGCTGTTTGGAAGTCCTCTGCAGCTCCTTCGTAATTCTTCATGTTCATTTGAGCTTTTCCTCTCCTAAACCAACCCTTTGCGTTGTCAGCATCGATGGTCAGAGCCTGAAACAAGAGAGAAACAATATGCATGTACTTCGATAAGATATAGCAGCGTTTAACAATGTTAAATCTGAGATGCATGGCCCTATGTGTTATCAGCGTCTGTGATATGTTGTAATATTGAGGCCCTAAAAAAATGCGCTTCAATGATCATGAAGTGCCTAAAAAAAGTGAAAATTATTGAGTGACCGGTTTTTATCATACTCATTTTCCCCAATAAACTGTAGTGCTATAAAAAAGTTTTTTGAAATTTTGATTTCCAATCATAAATATCTTAATAATCAGACAGGCGATCGGCTTGTATAGGTCATGGGGTTCCTAACTGACCTAAAGGTTTATAATTATCATTAAAGCATGGGGCAGAATTGCCCATGTGGCACACAAATGATAAATTTGTCACATTTACTGAACCTAACTATAGGGACTACCGGTAAACAAAAAATCTGAATGATCACATTGGATAATTGAAAAATATGAATCCAATCCTATATAACAGAATCAGAATCTAAGCCAGGAGATGTCCTCATTGAAGCCTACCTTATCACACTGCTCAATAGCATCGTGGTTGAGGTCCAGTTCCAGCTTGCAGGCGGCCATGTTGAGCCTCAGCGGGAGATAGCTGTTTAGAACCTTGGTCTTCTCCTCAGGTACGTCCTTCAGCTTGCCTTCAAGATCTAGAGAGTCAAGGTACCTTTGAAGAAAAGAGCAAAAGATGTTGATATTCAAATGACTAGTCACTGATTGTGTACTGTATTTAATGTAGGATAATTTGGAGCACTAGAGAGTCAAGGTACCTATGAAGAAAAGAGCGAAAGATGTTGATATTCAAATGACTAGTCACTGATTGTGTACTGTATTTAATGTAGGATAATTTGGTGCACTAGAGAGTCAAGGTACCTATGAAGAAAAGAGCGAAAGATCTTGATATTCAAATGGCTATTCACTGATTATCTGACTGTATTTAATGTAGGATAATTTGGTGCACTAAGAGAGTCGAGGTACCTATGAAGAAAAGAGCAAAAGATGTTGATATGCAAATGACTATTCCCTGATTGTGTACTGTTTTTAATGTAGGATAATTTGGTGCACTAGAGAGTCAAGGTACCTATGAAGATAAGAGCAAAAGATGTTGATATGCAAATGACTATTCACCGATTGTGTATTGTATTTAATGTAGGATAATTTGGTGCACTTGGGAAGAAAACATGTCTGCTGTACTGCACATATAAATTAAGCCACGCATTTTCGTCTGTCTTCTTTCTGACGCTTCTCATATATTCTGTACCATATTTTTGACAACTGGAACATTTGTGACCTTATCAATAGAATTTTTTATCAACAAAACGGATGGAAACTGATTTTCATACTTTCAAGGACTTTCAATAATACATTGTTAACTTACCAATAATACTGTACATTCATATGATGTGCATACTCATAGTCATTAACAAAATGATACAAAATTAGACTACTGAACAATCGTATTAGAGGTGACAGACAGCATGATTTTGGTCTGGATTTTGATCAAAAGAAAAGATAATTTAATGGCACCCGACTGTAGTGTCACATATACAATTTTTTTTCTTTCCATCTTTGCCTTATAAACTTACCTGATAGCTTTCTCGTATTTACTGATGGCAAACCCATAGTCTTTGGCCTTGTATTTGCCATTTCCAATGTCTTTAAGCTTCATAGCGACCTCCAAGACCTTCACATACTGCAAGAAATAAGAAGAGAGTAACAATTTATGCACGTTGACCTTCGACCTTCCATAGATCCGATATGCTTTTTTGTTACGAACGCTAGCAATTGTTTTACAATGGTCTAATGAAAACACAAATACAGCTGTTGCTACAAAATAATAACATTTCATAATCAATGCTGGAAGTTTAAGCATATTTCTATTAATGATACAAAAGTAAGATTTTATTGGCTGTTTATGCAACCAGCAATTTGGATCATGTTCACAATAATATCACATGTGTTAACAAACCCCATACCCATAAGGAATTTTGAATATTCTTGGTTGAGTCAGCAGCATTCTGGCATGGAAAACTATCAAAGCATGATATGACTATGAAAAGTCCTATTATGAATTGAAATACAAGATTTAATAGTGTAGCTGCTAGAACATTATAGGATTTCACCAACAACCTTGCCATAAATTTGTCTAATTTATTGGTAAACCACGTAATTAAAAAAATTGTTCAAATTAGGGAAAAGATAGTTAGGAGCATGCTACTGCTAGGGCTAAAAAGGTCTGCATACCCCCTCAAAAACAACCGATGCCATACTGAGGCACGATGGCACAGTGGTAGGGTAGAGCAGTTGTCTCGTAATCAGGAGGACCCAGGTTCGACAGTGTCGACAGCGCTATTGTGCCCCTTTGGTAAAGCATTAATCCTCATTACCGAGTCCCTCGGAGAAGACTTAAAGCCGTCGGTCCCCTAGTTGTTTACTTACAAGCATTCACATGTTTTATTAGAAGTCAGGTAAAAAGAAAAAAAATACTTACATCTGTAATATCAAAGTCTGCATCTTCAGGATAGTCAGTGAAGGCATCTCCGGTACCATCATCCCTAATAGCCATACCATCATCATCACCAGGCATGAGTTCACCACAGTCCGTTATCTCAATCCTCTGGAGAAAAAAAAGAAGAAGATAACAGATGTTGTGTGCAACTTCAATAGGCACTGACAAAAGGATTACATGTGTATATTATTCATCTTTTTACTAAGCTAGTAATATTATGTTGCTTTTGGAGAACGACAAGGAAAGGAGGGGAAAGAAAGACACAGAGACAAGAGATCTGTCACAATCCAATTGCCAATTGTCCAATAATAATATCCAATAATCGGCATTATCATCACTATGCTTATCAAAATAAACATATCATCATTGTTGTCAATATCATCATCACCATCATCCTCACTATCACAACCATCATTACAATTATCAACCATAGTCATCACCATCAGTCATCATCATAGTCATCACCATCACATCATCATCACCATTATCACCATCATCACCATCACCATCACCAACTATCATCATCATCACCACCATCATCATCAACTATCATCATTGTCATCAACTATCACCATCAAATACCACCACCACCACCACCACCACCACCACCACCACCACCACCACCACCACCACCACCACCACCACCACCACCACCACCACCACCACCACCACCACCACCACCACCACCACCACCACCACCACCACCACCACCACCACCACCACCACCACCACCACCACCACCACCACCACCACCACCACCACCACCACCACCACCACCACCACCACCACCACCACCATCATTATCATGCCACAAATCTTACCCTGATGGGTATATCATTCTCTAACGTTGTGAGCTCCTCGATCGCCCTGAGCAGTCCGATCCCCTTGAGGATTCGACCAAACACCACATGTTTGTCGTCCAGGTGGGGCGTTTCCGTGGTCGTTATGAAGAATTGAGAGCCGTTGGTGTCCTTGCCAGAGTTGGCCATGCTCAGAAGTCCTGGCCTTGTGTGCTGAAGAAATAAAAATAAAAGCAACACAATATTTCACTTACACTGGATAAAGTTGCGTCCTGATGAAGGTGAAAAGCACATTTAATTTGTAGCCTTTTTCATTCCGTTCATTTTCTTGTGGAAGACCATACCAATGTCATATGAAAAGGACTTCTCATCAAATACCCTTATATCTACGTATGATGTAACTATAGCAATGGTTTAATACTTCCAACCAAATTCTGATGCCGCAATTATGAAGTCCAATATCTGTGTGCAATACTCACTATTGCATGTGGTTTTTAGCAAGATCAAACCAATCTGTTAAAATCTCAAAGGGCACAGTTGCGTTTACATGTACTACTTAATCTTTCTTTAGCAATAGTTTGTTTTCGCAATACTTAATGTTGAATTTTACTTTTCATTAATTTTCCAAGTTTAAAGGGACTCCCATCAAATCTAAGGCTCGAGGGGCCATCGGGAGACAGACAGGCATGAATTCTATGTCAAGGAGGAAAGTTGCAGAGATACATTTCCAAAACTACCCAATATCTATTCAAATAAAATCTCTTACTTTTTCATGGCTTATTGCTCTATAGCTTCAACCTCTACATGAATTTTGTTCATATCATGACAACAAGAACACCTAATGGAGAAAGGTTATAAAAAAAAGATGCCTTTCAAAATGTAGGATAGCACAAGGACTGTTACACTTACTTTGTGAATGAAGTTTTCATCTGCAAACTTTTCTCCATAGATGCTTTCTCCTCCTGTTCCATCAGAGTTGGTGAAGTCACCACCTTGGATCATGAAGTTCTTGATCACTGTTTAAGAAGCAGATTATTTCAAAAGAGATTTAAAGCCTATCTGCACTAGTTTGGCCAAGAGGGATTAAACCTCCCTGCATAGTCACTGGCAGGTGGTCAGAGGTGGTTATCTTATCAAATCAGCTCTCAATTTGGGGGATCAACGGGCACCGCTTAGGCATTGTTGGCTATGTAGAGGGCGCAAGTAACTATAAGTAGTGCAGTCCTGCTTTAAAGGTATATTTTGCAGAATAGATCCTCCCCATGATTAAACTGGCCTACTTATTGATATAAAAATTGAGTTCTTGTATAGTGCTATTGTATGCCCATCAATGCATTGAAGCTTCCATGGTCATCGTTAGTCCAGTTTTTGCAGAGGTATGTGAAAATTGATTTGTCCTGCCTGATACATGTTTCATGGAACTTTAATGTATTAAAGCTTACATCTAAAAGTATTCAATAAAGGCCTTAACTTAACCAATCCAACATTCATTATTGAGTTATGGGAAGAAAAAACAATTTACAAGGGGTATGAATAATTCAGTTGTTAAATGTACCATCTGCCATGACAAGTAAATTCCTAGTTTACAATATCAGGGCCCAAATTCATGGTTGCGAAGAACCTATGTACCCCCTACCCCCCCCCCTCCCTCCCCCAACCTACATCTGGTAACCTTTAAACAACAAAAAATCCCCTTTGTGGCTTCCAAGGGCAACCAAAAAAATTCAGAATATAGATAGATTATCATCATTCTTTCAAAGGAATTTCACCAATTCTACGGTAAATTTATACATCCAGAAAAATGAATTACCCGGTAGGCATTCTAAGGAATTGCTTGTGCAGTCTGGATGGCAATCTATAAAGTTAAGAAGCGAGAGCCCCAAACGTACAAACAAAAGCTCATTCGAATGACACAAGTCGGCTTACCACGGTGGAAAATGCAGCCCTTGTAGTGGAGGGGTTTTCCCATCGTTCCCATTCCTTTCTCTCCGGTACATAGTGCCCTGAAGTTTTCGGCCGTCTTTGGGACATCTTTGGCGTACAACTCAAACAAGATTCTGCCAGCTAAAAGTGAAATGGTTAAAAAGAGAAAGGAATAAAGGCATTGTTATCTTCAATTTTCCTGCATGTATATGTCATTAAAACTACTCTCGGAAATCAGCTATAGACTAACTAAGATTTCACTAATTACAAAATAATGAGGGCTAGGTCCAAAACCTCATCTACAGGTAATCTTTGTGGTTATTTGGTCATCCTGTGCTGATTGTATTTGCAAATTGCAGTTACACTGCACTGGAAATCTTTCTGGACAAAGATTGGATGAATAAGAAAAAATTCCTAGACCACTGACCTGCTCCTAGATTTTTTTTTTTTTTTGGGGGGGGGGGGGGCTGTATCTTTTGATAGAAACATTGGTGAGTCTTGAAATTTGAAAAGTGTTCTTTCGAGTAGTTGATTTTTTTCAATTATCCAACCACAATTGCGAGAAACAAAAATGATCCCAAAGGGAAAATTGAAAAATCGTTCAGACACCCTAATTTTATATGTATGATTTTTTTTTGTAGAGTAAAGTACCCGGTAATCGGTCAGCTCCGGTTTTCGGCCAATTGGTTGGATACATGGTAAAATCACTTTAAAATACATCGCATAATAGCATAACACATATCCCACACATACCATACCATGCCAGTGTCACTGAAGAACCACATTTGCAATGAAAAATATATCCTAAATTATCACATTTTAGCGATGTAATCGGCGGTCCCGCTACCCAAATCTGAAAAATCGAGTTTCTTACGCGTGTATGTAAGAAATATGGGTACCATAAAATGAGCTTTATTTCAAGTATTTTTCAGATATAGAGCCCGATTTTGTGCTGGTCGCAAGCTCAAAAGTATCTCATCGCATGTATTAAATCAATGCAGCCGCACACCGCGACGCACACACGATATGTCCGTCTAATTCAGATTCCAACTTCCGATCACCGCTGTGCCTGTATTCGGCCAGGCGAGCACCCGGGAGCTCCGGCGTGGGATACCTGCTCCGCCCGCTTGTGCTATACATCAGCGCAGAAACGCACGGCGCGCGCCAGCGCTTCCTATTGACTTTGTACATGCGGCCGTAAACTGAAACGCTCGGCCGATAACCGGCTCCAAAACAGTGAAAATTGAAATGAATATTGTCATGGCAATTCGTGATTTTTTTTTGGGATTCTTTTTTTGTTTAAATAATAATAATATTTGCTTCATGATTTGAACAAGAAATGATAATAAATAGGAAGTAAAGAGTCCAATAAATAGGATTTTGTCTTAAGTGGCCGAAAACCGGGTACTTTACTCTATGAATATCTGGTCAGTTTTCCTCGATTCTTTGGTTGTAGATCTACCGTTGTACAGCACCTAAAAAGAAAATTTCTTCAAATTTGCTCCTGACGTGGTTCAGTGTTTTTAAGTCAATTTTGTGAATATTATTTTGAATGAATTTGCCTCACGAAGTCAAACTTGAAATTGAATACCGGCCAAGGTTCAGGACAATACAAAAAAATTCGAATCCGGGCTAACTCGGACCAAAAACAACTCAGCCCAGCTGCAAAAATGGTCAGTTTTTGTCATTTTACCCTAACCCTAACCCTAACCTTGCAAAAAATTACCGTTTTAACAGCTGGGCAGAGTTGTCTTTGATCCGAGTTAGCCCGGATAGACTGCAAAAAATGAATGATCAGACTTCACTTCACTTCTCACAATCTCACTCAGACTTGAACAGTGAATCACTGAATTAAATCAATTCAATAGATGTCTAAACGTTTTATTGATAGTTATCTAGGATCACCAAAGGCCATCAAATAATTTCATTACATATAGTAGGCCTACAGAGGCTCCAAATAACATTACATTGATTGGACGTGGACGTGTAATTCTGTAGAGCAGTTCAGCCCATCGATGGGCTGAACTGCTCTACATTACAGGAATTACAATTAGGGGTCTAGGCCTACACAGATCTCAAGGAATGGGACCACATTGACACATGTGCACAGCAGTAGAGAAAAGAATGTTCTCGAACTCATATATGATTGCCTTTCTTAATTATCAGAAAAATATGTTCGTTACATACCTGGCTCCCCTTTGATGCTTATGTCAAAATATGTTTTCGGGTTGGCTGGTGATGTTTCGTCTACTGCCATGATTCCGGATATCAGATTACGTGAAGTCAAGTTCAAAGAAAGAAGGATGAAGAGAAATAATGCGTGTATGCGCATGCGCATGAGCAGCAGAAGAAGAGGAGAAAGGATCGAGGAGAAATGAGAAGAAGTTTCAAGCATCAAGTTTATTTGTCTTCCAGAAAAAACATTTGACAAATATGATAGAGTATAATCATAACAGTACAATTTAGTATAAAGAAAGACGAGGAGACCTTGGTTGAAGCACAGCTTGTTTTTAAAGTTAAGGCCCCCACTGGAAATAAGCTCTCGAGCTTTCGTGGGTTATCCTGTTCAAGCTGACTTATTTTTGATCTGTTATTATTGTATATTGTTGTATGTTGGAAGCTTGTCGAATAAAAATCAATCAATCAATCATATATTATGTGACAAAGATAATGATTCATGAATACAACAACAAATACGGAATATATAAATCTATTTACATCATACTCTCAGAAAACAACTACCCAACGATGCATCGAACACAGCATGGATGACCACAAGTACACCCGAAGATGCGCACATCCCCATCACGTTTTTAGAAGAAGAAAAAGAAGAAGAAGAAGAAGAAGAAGAAGAAGAAGAAGAAGAAGAAGAGGATTAAGAAGAAGAAGAAGAAGAAGAAGAAGAAGAAGAAGAAGAAGAAGAAAAATTAAGAAGAAGAAGAAGAACTTTAGCTAGAGGAAGAAGATCAGAAGACGAAGAAGAAGCCGGAAGAAAATAACTTCCTTCTCCCTATATATATATTATAAAGGGACACTACTCTAAACAAATTATGGATAGGCCTATTAGCATATCATATCAAATGTCCTCTAAAGTAAGTAAAGAGGAAAAAACCCACCTGATCGAGCGGTGATCGAGTCATACATTTTGAACAAATTAAAACAATTGAGTCACTTTATACGTTTGTGGAACAACGTTGTCCGCCACTACATCACAAAGACATCATACTGATTTGGCCATACAACTTTCACAAATTCATAATTTTTTCAATTTTGTCCGGTTTCATTCAAACTCTCACTAGTCTACCTCCTTATTTTGTTTCTAGACCAGTATAGGCCTTAAATCCTTCTTTGAGCAGTTAAAACTTTTAGAAAATTATTTTTACACCAGCATGTTACAAAATATTACTCGAAAATAAGATAAACCTTTGGGAGGTATAGGCCTGCCTACCCCCACCGGAAACATGGACGATTTTACTCTCCGTTTCTGAATAGGCAATTATTTTCCATTATCATCATTAGGCTATTATTATTATTAGCCAGGCCTTATCATGACGCCTTAATTAATCTTTTCCCAAGTCCCAACCCCAATGATGGTAAAATTACACATTTTTGTTATGAATCTGGCAAATTGTTACAATATAAAACTGTCACAGCAATTGATGATTAGATGATCGTCTTTTGTTAATTGGTTGAACCAGGGATCGAGATGATCGATAGATCATAAATTGGGCAGCTAGTCATATCTGCCCCCTCCGCAATTATTCCTCTTTGAAAGTCGTGTTGAAGTATTATTACTATTGTTATTATTATTATTTTCAAATTTCATATATTTTTCCCCCTGTCATTATTAAAAAGAAAGAGAAAAGTTCAAGACTTGTAAATTGGAGACCGAACCTTCTATTTTGCTTGTCATGGTTCTCGTGGATTCCACCGAACTCCAGAGGGATTCATTCTATATTTAGATCATGACGTTCAAAGGGTATCCCCGCTCACGTGACAAATAATTAGCATACAACCAACAACATCGACTGTCGATGTCGTGACGTCAGCAAATATAAGAGAGCTGCTACGACTTTACGAGTCAGAAAATCTGCGAAAATAACTGAAAATATTCAACGTTATCCTTGTGAATAGTAAAGATGGAATTTCCTGATCTTGGACAGAATTGCCATGAATCTACATGCAGTCAACTAGGTGAGTTTTTGTTTGAAAATCAGCCTTCATATCGCTTCATATGCGAGATAGAAATAGAAAAATCATGATTAACTTCCTGAGCTGATGTCATACTCTCATTTTTTCTTAGTACGTGGGACCACACTTAATAAAACTCTGAACATTGCACTGCACTGCACTGTTGCCATTGGATTTGGAGTCAATGACAACGGGCATCATTTTGGGGCAGATGGACAAGGAAATCTATTTGTTAATAAATTATAGATCTATGTCATTATGTGTGCATCCTAAAATATTTATCTGGGAATTCAAAAGAAATTAGACTGTTTTTGTGATGACTGATGATGAGTGATAGTTTTGAGTGTGACAAAAAAAGTCAAATCATTCTAATTTTACAAATCACTAAAATTAAAAATGTATTTGCGTCATGGATTTTCAATAATATTTTTCACAATAATATTGTTCGATATGACTGTCATGACTGTGTCTATATATGCGTATGTGGATTGAGACCAAAAAGTCATGTGGGTAAATGTTCCGCTGAGACCAAATCTAACGTCCAGCAGAGTGTTAAAATTCAAAAGATGTTTAAAAAAAGTATAAGTTTAAACAGATGGATTTTTCTGTCTCATATTATGTGGAATATGACTTTGCAAATGAGTTAGTTAGTTAATTCATTGATTAATAATAAAATAGGATCTAGATTATAAAGAAATTTGTTGTAGTCTAAAACGGATACAAATCATATAACAAGAATTACCGGTAAGAGTAGATCTAGAGTCTAGACTCTAGTACTAGACTATCAAATGTTATTAATTATATATATGAAAACCAAATTATTAATTGAGACCTACAATGCAAAAATAGAAATAAATATATAATTACAGAAGTCTGCATAGATCTATACACAAGGCACTATAAGCACTTCAAGATGTTTGTTGTTGCATGAATCACCACTACAGTCTAGGCTTGTAAACTGAAATCAGATTTTTCTTTTGAAAGACAAAGTTTAAAGTTTGAGACAGACTATACAGATAAGTTGGTCTCATCTCAATTGTTTGGCTTGCAAAACGAAATAAACTGCATTTTATGGCTATACACATTGTTTCTTATTTCATTGCCCATGCCATGTTAGAGTAGATCTATTGTGTCTCTCTGCATGATTGCTGAAAGTTTAAGTATGTATCTAACAGAAACTATGGAATCGGCTGGTAACACACATTCACAAAAGTACAGATTCAGATTAGGTCACTTTACAGAAAAAAAACCTCTCACCGTACATGGATGTATTAAATGGAGTCTAGAATATTTCTTCAAACTCACAGATCTTAATTTGTTTCTGCAGTGACAGTGTAGTCAGACAGACTTTAGATTTCTCTCTCTCTCTCTCTCTCTATCTCTCTCTCTCTCTCTCTCTCTCTCTCTAGATCTACCACATGTAGATCAAGATTGCTATGTTCTTGATAAAAAGTTAACCATTTGAAAACTTTTTTCTTTTTTTCTCAGATTTTCTCCCAATGAGATGTGATTCCTGTTCGAATGTTTTCTGGTAAGTTGCCGACATGATACATTTTCTGATGGTGAATTGTATGCAATACAGATTTGTATCCATTTGAATTTATTAAGTCGCTGTTGGAAATCCACCATAAAAAGAAAACAAAATCCTACATGTACATGTAATTTGAAGCAACCAGTAAATATTTGTGCTAAATTTATTTCACTTTAACAATGAAAATATGATATGATATGATTTATGATAATTAATTTTAAAGAGGGGGGGGGGGGGGGAGGCTTTAGTTTTTACCAAAGAGTAAGAAGTCTTTCAATGGAATGGAATGGATTTTAAAGTTACAATGCACATGATATTAATAAAGGAAAATTGCAGAGTGCACTTTAACCAACATACTGGCATTTGTATACACTGTATCGTGGAAAAATTATTGTTCATTAGGAGTTGCAATAATGTTTAACATAATTACACATTTTCTGTGAATTACCTACTGTTACAATTTGAATGCATGTTTTATGTTTATATGTGTCTTATCTTTCATTTTTAGCAAGGATCACATTACATATGAACAGCATAAGTGTGCGGCAGGTTTTAGGAAGGTAAGACATGAGTCAAGCAGACTTTTATTTTCATTTGGTATAATTATGTTTGACATCGTTGAAGGGATACCTACTGTAGAATTAACACCACCAGATATTTTAATTTAATGATAAGTCTGTTTGAAGCCCAAAGGTCATTAACTCCTATCATTCACAGAGTTAACGTCCGTCTGGTTCCAACCAAACATATATTGACAATAACATTCAATTGATAGAGTGCATACATATTAACAATTTATTTTCTATGCACTTAATGCTTAATAATAAAAATGTAGTGTTTTATACTCCATAACACAATATTTGTACACATTTACAATTATTTTTTTACAAGTACCGGTATATAAGATGAAATAGTACATTATCAAAAATGTAATCACTTAATACAATCAACATCTAGATAATGTAACCTATACCGGTAATTCCATTTCAATGTGTTTTATTTCTTGTATTGATAATCTGAAGGATGTTCAAGTACCAGTGTGCCCATAATGTTAAACAAGCCTGTACAATCCTATTAAGTATTTTGAAGAAAACTTTGATCATTTAATGCCATCAACATCTACATACACGTGTATAACTTCAAATAAATGAGTTTTGTTTCTTGTTTTGATACCCTGAAGGATGTTCAAGTACCGGTGTGCCCGTTGTGTAACAAGCCTGTACCGGTGAAGAGAGGGGAAGCCCCCGATATAGGCGTGTCTGATCATATAGACCGTGAGTGCCAGTCCGACCCTGCTGTCAAGAAGAGGAAGGTCTACTCCAACAGGTGCACCAAGAAAGGGTGCAAACAAAAGGAGGTGAGTTTGCCCTCCTAAAATTACACCCCAAAAAAGGAGAATGGAGGAATAGGGAGTTTGGGATGATTTGCTGATTACTGAAAACATACCATGAATACACTTGTTTACTCATCCACCTCTCCCCCCTCCCCCTTTCTCAATATCTCTCCTATATTTTTGTCCAATCTTCCATCTATTCCCATCCATTTCTCATTTTCATTCCTTCCTTCGTTCATCCAATCTTCTGCTACAAGATGTTTCCACAAATTAAATTTAAAGCAAAGGAATATTTTTAATATGAACTTACTAGTTTCTTTAGGAGTTTGTTGTTGCTTGTTCTGTTTTGTTTAAATTATTAGCATTATTTCTTATCTCTTATATACATGCATTTATTATTATTTCAGATTAATTTAATCTGTGTTATTTTATTTTTGTTTATGATGCCATACTGGTCCCCATGGAAGACCAGCGGCATCATAATGATACCGCTGAATATAGGCTATCCAGCTGTTTATTTTATCTTGTAATTCATAGTTCTATTCGTTATTGTTTTACTGAATGCATGTATACGGAAAATAAAACAAACAAACCAACAAATATGTACATGTCCAGGTTGGTTTGGAAGGACTGGAAAAGGGCTACAGTAATTACCTTTACTTTTCCATTTCCCAGGCAACCTGGACATGGAAGATCAACATCCATTATCTTAATTGTTTTCTATCTTGTTGATTTTCTTTTTTTATGGTGGAATTGCAAGTAAAATAATAATGATAATAATTCCTTTGTTGTTGCTTAACGGTACATGTCTGACTTTGATTCATGTTAGAAACTGGCTGCAGAGCAATTGTCCCATGAGTATGTGTTGTTCAAACAGGTATGAAAATTACATGTTTCAATTTGTCTTCTTCAATTACAGCTTGTTCCAGTTTTATGTTCCTCCTGTCATAAGAACTTCTGTTTGAAGCATCGACATTCCGTGGACCATGATTGTCAAGGTTTCCAAAACTCCGGCAAAGGTGCATCAAAACAAGGGTAAGTTCTTGTCTGTGTTTTTAGTGAGTCTTATGGTGACCTTTAAAGCCTCACTGCACTATTTATAGCTACTTGCGCCCTCTATGTAGCAAGCAATGCCTAATCGGTGACCATCTTTATGCAACTGGGAAACTTATAAAGACTTTGATTTCTCTTGCAATTTTTGGAAAGATTTTTAAAAATGTGATTTTTAAAACAAGAAAAACAAGGTTCAGCATTGGGTCATGTAATGCTTTGTGGAGGCCTTCTTTTCAAGAAGAGAGAGAGAGAGAGAGAGAGAAAGAGAGAGAGAGAGAGAGAGAGAGAGAGAGAGATGGTTGAAGAGAAGGTGAAGAAGAAGATAAAATGATGAATAAAAAAAAAAATACCTTTGATTCTCAATCCTTTAGGTACTTCTCAATGAACACAAAAGAATACAAACAGTACTTTTATGGACTAACTATCCACACGGTTGTATTGCAAATCTACTATCTATGTTATCTTTGATATTACTTGACCGTTTTCAGTTCACGTTTGATTTACCAGGGCAGCTGCAATCAACAGACATCAGAACAGTAATAGGACAGCGGGTAGTTCAGCTTCATCATCATCATCTTCTAGGAATCAAGCTAGGCCACAACAAACCTCTATGGCTGCACTTGGAAGAGATTTTGATAGGTAGGTGGAGGTATATTGTTTACCTAAGATTTATGACTAGAAACATGTTTTGCAGGTCTTCCCCCATATGGAATTAATCTATCCAACCAGCTCCAACCAAGAAAACAGAGATGATTTTAATTGCTATGGGTGCCCCAAGTAAAGAGATATTTTCGTAGCTTGGCATCGATCTTGCACAAGTTGTCATAGCCTAGTAATTTGTTGATGATTGATCACAAATTTTCTCAAAATCACAGCTTTGTTGTGAAAAGGTCCTAGAAATTATAACCTTCTGAATTCAAATTTTACCCACCTAAAAAAAGATCGTAACCCATGTACCTCAATAGTAAACTTGTCTAGAGGAAATCTGAAAAAACAGGAAAGTTATTATAGGAGAGGACCTAAAGCCATTGGTTCTCTGGTCGCTTACTAACAAGCATTTGTGCTTTCTTAGCAGTCTGGTATTAAAAATAACCACCACTAAGTAGACTGGTGAAAGTTTGACTGAAATCGGACAATATATGAGATTTTTTACGAAATTTTGAAAGTTGTAATTACTATAGGTATTGGCTTTTCAAATTGGCTGAACAGTATTCTCTGTGATTTTATAGTGGCGGACAACTTTCCCACTCATTCCAGCACACAAAGTGACTAAACTGTCCATGTTTAAAAAGTGCATGACTCGGGTCTACACACTGCCCTTACACTTAACATGTTCCATTGCCTCATCATCATCCTAATGGTGTTCTACTTTCTGCTTATTAAGTTTGGGCTTACATATTCCACTGGGGCGGTCAACAAACTGCCCTTATACTAACATGTTAAATGCCGTCTGTACTAGTTTGGCCAGGGGGGATAAGACCTCGCTGCAAGGTCACTGACAGGTGGTTATCTCATCAAATCAGCTCTCAATTAACATAAGAAAAAGTTGATCATGGGGGCCCAACAGGCACTGATAAGCCATTGTTTGCTATATAGAGGGCGCAAGTAGCTATAAGTAGTACAAAGGGGCTTTAACATGTTACATTGTCTCATCATCGTCCTAATGGTGTTCATCTTTCCGCAGGGAGAGGAGAGAGAGAATGGCCGGTGGTAGACAGCAGGCTAATGCAGGAAGTACAATGCAAGCAGGAATGGTAAGTGCTTCAAAGGCTTCTGATCCTCCTTCTTCTCACCATCAACCATGCTGGCATCAAACAAAGACTCAAAGGTCTGTCCTCATCAGCTCAAGTTTGGCAAATTATCCGCTATTTTGACTATCCTGATTGCAAATTAACCAGTTAATTTTGCGTCCTCGTCAGCCCGCAGTTGCTACTGTATTAGCTGGATATTTGGTCGAGAAAATAACCAGAGAAATCTTTGTCTTGTTTCCAAAATATCCTGCTATTTAGGAAATAGCAGGCTAATTCGCACCTGTCTGAGCTAGTTTGTGATGAGCGTATCGGTCTGGTGAAGACGACATTTCGAGCTTCGGGATGAGTATGAAAATAGTGGGTTATTTGGCAAAATCAAGCTGATGAAGACAGGCCTTTTGAGTATCAGTATCCCACATCAAATCTTTCCAGTGAAAGTGTGAAATTTATTGATAATCCATCTAAAATTCTTGCTAATATTGGCTTACAGCTCAGGTGGGTTTCCAAACTTTCCAACACTATTTATGTCACCAGCTGAGGAAACCTTGATCATTACAATGGTTGCCAAACTGAACTTTTGAAATGAAATGTTGAAAATTCACATGAAACATAAGTGATCAGATGTACTTTTGTAAGAATATTAGTTGTTACCCAAGTAAGATCTTTATGATGTCAGGTAGGATTTCAGGTTTTCGATGGAACCCAAGCAACTTCTCATTGTAAGTCCTGCAGATACGGAAGGAGACGAAAACCCGGAAAGCATAGCTTGAGTTGGGAACGCCCATAATAAGTTAAAACAAGTAAACCCCCGCAACCCCGACAAAAACCCTGACAATTTTCTCATTATATGTTCATGAAAGAGCTAACTTTTTGATGGACCGTTCTTACCAGTAAATTATTTTCTGACATTTTACTGGCCCAGGGCCAGTGGTAGTGTAGAGTTTTTGTGAAAATCTGATTTTTTAGGATATTCTGTCTGTTTTTGTGCTATCAAGAGGTTGGCATCTCTGTTTTAACCTATTCCATCCATCTATCCTCCCTCAAATGATGCAGTCAGAGGATGAGGCGATGGCTAGAGCTATCCAGATGTCACTGGCGCTGGAAAGCAAACCATCTAAGGCGACAAGGCCGCCTGCGAACCCTGGGGCACTACAGCAGG
Source organism: Strongylocentrotus droebachiensis (assembly GCA_035222895.1). Taxonomy (NCBI): domain Eukaryota; kingdom Metazoa; phylum Echinodermata; class Echinoidea; order Camarodonta; family Strongylocentrotidae; genus Strongylocentrotus; species Strongylocentrotus droebachiensis. The sequence goes on from JAVYIG010007989.1 coordinate 88,381, forward strand.
AGGACGAAGACCTTGCACTAGCGAGGGCGCTAGCCGCAAGCGAAGAGGAAGAGAGGAACAGGCTGAGACGACAGGTGAGTAAAAATTGAAATTATTTTATTCACGCCCAAAATTTTGTTGTTGTTATTTTTGTTGTTGATGATATGGGGATTGATATTTTTGTAGCATGCACTGCAGTTGATGAATGTCACATTTGTAGGCAAAGCAATATAGTTTGATTTAAATTGGAAACTTTGCTCCAAATAAGGGGTTCAATTTGCCAAGTGACAAAGAATAACAAAAAAGTCTATTTTTGTTTACTTTCAATGAAAACAAATTGTTGATGAAACAAACTTTTGAACAAATATCCACATTGAGTAATTTTTGTCTGTGTCTGTGTAAGGCATCTATCATTGAAGTCACAGGATTTGAAGGAAAGTAACTATCAAAGATGATGGTTTCTGCAGCTGCATTTCTGATATTATTTTTTGGGAAAAGTATGAAAATTGAATGGAGTGTTTGTGGAAAAATAGAGACTCATATTCTTGATACAGGATTTTTGTCTTATTTTTGTCTTATATTTTTTTCTTTGGGGGAGGGCGGCTAATTTCAAGTAAACACTTTTGAATCAAGGTAAAGTCATGCATGGTTCAATTTTTATTTTGTTTTTGCATGTTTCTTAATTTCATCTTCCCCCACTTTCCTCATTTCCCCCATTTTGATTTGTCGTACAGGAGGTCTATTAACACTGCCCAATAATGTTGATTCTGTTTCACACAGCAACGACAGCAGTCTGAAAGTGAAAGTTCCAAGTGTGCTCTCTCCTGATTGGTCAACTGGCCACTTCCCCTTCCGAATGGACCCATCAGCATTGCTAACAGACAATGGCGATCAAGCTCTCCATCTCATACCATGTGCTGGGCAAAGACAGAGATTTGAGCGTACCACCGACGGTACCACTAGACCAACTGACATCTTCCTTTGTATTTTGGCACTTAAGACTAATGTTAAGTACAGAACAAATTATTATTCAAATTATTCACTGCAAATCAGTAGTTATGAAGTCAGTAATCACATTTCTATAAAGGAGCAACTCGATATGTAACACTCTAATGCTTCTAAAATGGATTATTATTATAAATGCTCTAATAGTTTGTGTGAATGAATAGTTGATGTCGAGGGTTCAGTGACACAAAGACGTAACTCCATATTTGTCAAAATGAGTATTTGATATCAAAATGTTAACAAAAAAATGTGGGCTTCCCAGGAAACACAAAGACTTAACTCCACCCAACACCCCATTGAAGTCGATGGCTAGTTAAACATAGACTTAACTCCTTAAGGCCCAATTGCTCAGTGAGACATACACCACTTTTTCTCAAAATGGAGTTACGTCTTTGTGTCACTGACCCCTTGATGCATGATTTCTTTTCTTCATTTTAATTTTCCTCAAGAGGTGAGATTAAGAGATGAGGAATTTAAACCTTCTTAATGGTTTGTTGACACATGATGCAGGAAACCATGGCAATTTTTTAATAAGCTGTAAATAAAGGCAAGTGGGGATGGGAACAAAAGATCTGCATGTACTCAGTATAGATGTATCATACGATACACAAATTTGAAGCATATTTTACACTCGAGTCATTATCAAAGATAAAAAACAAAGAAAGGAAAAAAGAAGCAAGAAACAAACAAATTGCTGCAGTTTATGATGTCTTATGTGAATGAGCATTTACATTTCAAATTGTAATACAATTACTTCTGTCTTTCTTAGCATTTTAGATGGTTATAAACGGGTAAAAATGGGCTATATAATGAAAATTGTCAGTATGTAAAAATTAACAAATTGTGCTCTTTGTTACGTTACGGTTGCAGTATTATACTTTGTAACATGCCAGACATATTTTGGGGATTTGGAAATTTTCAGAGTTGCATAGCCTCCATCTTTGGTTTTAAAACCATGTCTCGGGTTTGAAAAAATTATAGTGGGGCAACAAAACAGAAATAAACTTTAAAGTTTACCATATGATTAAGAATTATGAGAAATGGTGCTGAAAGTGATTCAGGGAAAGCTATTTACCCTTTCTTCAAAAATAGATTCTGCCTGGGCTTTAGTCATAGAAACACAGAAATACTGTGTATGTGCTTTGGACAAATATATTTTGTGTGTCCTACAAAAACTTTTCTATCCCTTTTAATATAGAAATACATACTTTACTTTGTCAATTCCATTGAAGAGCAAGACTTGTAGATAGATTTTTAATTTGCTGCTAATCAGATATCATTGTATAGTATATTTAACAAGTATATAATAAAATGATGAATGCAAGAGGGAATGAAAGCAAGAGTAATTTAAACCTTTACATTAAATTCTTACCCAAGTTGATTTTGTAAGTTATCAGTAAATTTGGTTTATGTTTAATCCATCACATGTTGTTTGTTAACCCTCTCATCTCCTTTTCTTTCTTTCTTTGTTGTTGGAAGGGAAGGGGGGGGGGGATCCTTTTAAATCTGAATTCCTCCTTAGTTTTTATCATTAGTAAAAGCCGGTTATTTTTATTCTCATTTAGAAAATAATTTACTAATGCATGTAGTAGTAGTTTGAATGAACTTTGGCAAATGCATCTACCGCAGAGATGCCAACCCTCCCGATTTCATCGGGAGGCTCCCGATAATTCACCCCAACTCCCGACCTTACGATCACCATCCTTATCCTCCCGATTTATTATAAAAAATTAAAAAAATGATTTTTTTTTATTTTTTTTTTTTTTTTTTTTTTTGGCGCTTATCAGTATATATATCTGTGAATTGAATGAGAAATATCGTCTGTTAACTTTAGCATGTAGTAAATCCACTATATTAAAAGACAAATTAAGAGTAGCGAAAGATTGTTTCAGCATATGGATCGCCGTAACCAATGCGTGGATATTGACACAGAATCCAAATGGCGGAAAATCAGCTAAAGAAGACCAAGAAATGGTATCAGAAGTATAAGACCGAACACTGTATCATATATATGAAAGGAATTCATCATGCATTTTGTACAATTTGTATGTTATTTTAAAAAAAAGTGGGAATTATTGAACTAAATACACATGTAAAATGCTGCAAAATAAGGCTCAGATTGCACCAGAGAGCATCTAGAACCCCAGAGCTTCCAGGGCCCTAAGGCGGGCCCTGGACCCCGGCCGCATGGGTCGGGCGCTACGCGCTCGAGATGTGCGCTACGCGCACATTATTTGGTGTCCGTTACAAATCCTCCCTATTTATGTTTTCCAAAAGTTGGCATCTCTGCTACCGCTGATGATTTTATGAGAGTTGTTCTTTCATAATGATGCAAAATGTTTGTACAAATGGTTGAAAGAAAATGTTATGATGTTCATGATGATTTTTCAAATATTATATCCAGGCAAGATGAAGGTACATGCTTTTGCAATATACATTTATTTATATGAAAACAATTATACATCTACTTGGTATTATATTTAATAAAGCAAAAAAAATAAGAATGCAAAATTTTATTTGTTGTCACTGTTCCTTTTTTTGATCCAGCGCCGGAAAATTTGCCACCCGAAGCCTACGTCTGTACTCCATGTATTGTTGTATTGCAAACATGACATAAATTGGCCATTTTGAATTTAATTGCTGTCCTCATAATGCAGTTAACAACTATATTATTTGTACCTCTTGTAAATTTAATGTATCATGAGTTTTTCGTGACTCAAGAAAATGTGGATTGGTTGAATTAGGGCCTTTGTTGCATACTCTTAGATGTAAGCTTTGATACATCATTCTCAAGAAACATAATTCATGAATGAAGCGGGAGAGGAAATACAGAGGAAAGAAGAGAGAGAGACATATTTGCAGAGGAAAGAAATAGGTGATGAAGAAGAGAGAGAAGAGAGAGGGAGGGGAGAGGAAAGAAAGAAAGAAAGAAGAAGAAAGAGATTGAAAGAGAAAGTTGCAGAGTTAATAGATAGGTGATGAAGGAGAGAGAGAAGAGAGGGGTGGGGGAGAGAGAGAGGAAAGAAAGAAGAAGAAAAAGAGGGAGAATATAGAGAGCAAAGCGGGACAGGAAATACAGAGGAAAGAAAGAGAGGGCGAGAGAGAGATAGAAAAAGACATATTTGCAGAGTTACAGTGTAAGAGATGGATGATGAAGGAGAGAGTGAGAGAAGAGAGAGGGAGTGGTTGGGAGAGGAAAGAAAGAGAGAGAGAGAGAGGGTGAGAGATATGGAAAGAGACTTAGATTGAGAGGAGAGATGGGGGTGGGTATGTACACAAAAGGGATTTATAGCAGCTTACCACACATTAAAGAGAAACTCAGAACATTATATTTTGATACATCTCTTAATATTTATTCATATTTGTCCAGCTTTACATAACCTGTCACAAACAATATAAAGACTCTTCTTAAGTTGAAGAGCAAAGCAAATTGCATATTGAGTGCATGATTCAGTTTTTTTTATGGACATTAGTTGGGAGGTAAAAGAATAGTACACAAAACCTATCAGATACCAATAAAAGAGCTCTTTTGATTCTAGTTATTCATCCCTCTAAAAATATGTAATTTAATAAGTAATCGATAACATTTAGCATTCCAAGAATTATCCTCATGAAATCATGTTACTCATTAGCATCAATGTGTTTGTAAACACGTCACCATTCTTAAAATCATATTTTCTTCATGATAATCTACACTTTATCATTAGATAGTAAACAAATTTGCAATGTATAATGAAAGTAGGTATACAAGGTTCCAAGCGTTCATATTATCATCTGCATTTAAAGATTCTAGCCTCTGATTAGTCAAACTGTAGGAATAAAACTGAATACCGACTGCTATGTCACAAATAAAGGGTAACAGTACCAAAAGATAAGGAAAAAAAGGTTTGATTGAGTGAAAGATGAAAGTCAGAAGATTAAAAGTGGAACAATTTCCCTGATATTTTGATCTTGAACATTCTCATGATCAAGAAGGTTAATACAGGGTTTTAGTAATATTTTTTTTCTTTTCTGTTTGTTTTTTCTTCAATATTCAAATGACAGTGGCAAGTGTATACCCTTTAGTAGATTCACCTGTAGACTACATGCAGTACATGCATTCTCTTTTAGAGCCAGAAGGGCATTAACTCTCTTTATATAATTGTATATAATACAGTGCGTCCCAGAAAAAACGAAACCGAGAAGTATCGATGTTTTATCATAACTTAATCACAACTATAATTAATGAATGATACATATTTGGAAAGCTTAGAGTCTCCTCTTTCATGTGATGCTACTCAGATAATGCATATTTCACGCATGAGTGATTAAAAGCAATTTGAAGGAAGGAAACCAAAAAGACAGTTGGCGGGCGGTATCTGAATTTCGAAGAAAAATTCACATTTCTAGAAAGTTGAGTTTCTGCCCTTTCATATGACACCTCAATCAGGAAAAATGAGCGAGGAATGACAAAGTTCTGTTTGTTTAAAATAGTGCTTGCATTTCCATAATTTTATCAAACGAATTCGTTTTCACTGGCTGCCTGCCGTATCAATAAACGAAATTAACAAAAGACTTAACTCCGTTTCGTTGACAATCAGCCGTAGACGAGAGTTTTCATGCATGGCTGATTGTCAACGAAACGGAGTTAAGTCTTTTGTCAAATCTGCTTTTTGCTACGGCAGGCACCCAGTGAAAACGAATTCGTTTGTTAAAATTATGAAAATGTAAGGGCTACTTTAAACAAACAGAACTTTGTTATTCCTGGCTCATTTTTCTTGATTGAGGTATCATATGATAGAGCAGAAAATGAACTTTCTAGAAATATGAATTTTTCTTTGAAATTCAGATACCGCCCGCCAAATGTCTTTTTGGTTTCCTTCCTTCAAATTGCTTTTAATCACTCAGGCGTGAAATATGCATCACGTGACTAGCATCAACTAAAAGAGGAGACTCTAAGCTTTCCAAATATGTATCATTCATTAATTATGGTTGTGATTAAGTTATGATAAAACATCGATACTTCTCGGTTTCGTTTTTTCTGGGACGCACTGTATATATATATATATGATTGGCTCCAAACAGATGATATCCGGTACATGTAATGATCAGTTAAAGAATAATATGCCATAAAATCATTGTGCAACAAATAAAATTTCATTCCGACGATTATCAAATTCAGTTGCCCAATAAAAATGACCATAAAGAGTGACCAGTTTGTAATTTTCCATCCAAGAAAAAGCTGCTGATCTCTTTATGAACTCACAGTTTCACTGCATTGTAACTTGTGATG